>CAJNIZ010038890.1:14514-54359 GCA_905231905.1 Symbiodinium pilosum | reverse complement strand
CCTCAACTGCACTCGCATTTTCGAGCTTAGGGCTTAGGGTTTAGGGTTGAGGGTGGGTTTAGGGCTTAGGGTTTAGGATTGATACAAATATAGTATTATATTGTAATTATATGACACGACGGTGGCAATCCCTAGCTTAGGGTTTAGGGTTGAGGGTGGGTTTAGGGCTTAGGGTTTAGGACTGATACAAATACAATATATTATATTATTATATAAACTATAATGTATAATTTGTAATTATAATTATAATTAAGTATAATATACTGAAATGTACTGATGATATACTTGTACAATGTACAATATATGATTTATATACGGTACTAGGTTGGGGGCACTGGTGGGCTTAAGCCGAAATCATTCCAAGGTTGGCGGGCGGCACGGATCTTTGTCATGGCGCCGCCACAGCTGTATTTAGGGTTTGGGGTTAAGTTAGGGTTTTGGGTTGACAGAGACAGAGATCCGAACGCCACACGCTTCCACTGGCCTCCTGGCTCACTCAGCACAAAAAAATCTTTGTGATTGGAGTCGCAAAACTGATACCATCATCCCGCTCCAGCTTCGAGGCTCCCCGGAACATAGATCAAGATTAAGCCGCAGGGCCCAAGCAAAGTGCCCTCGTAGTGTCAGTCTTGGCAGCTCCTCTCGATTTATTGTCGTTGTCGTTGCGAAGTGACGCTGGACACAGCACATTGGGAATCATCACCATTGATGGTAGAGACTCATACTTAACCCTAGCCTAGACCCTAAACCTAAACTCCACTTCGAATATGTATACTGTCAACTGTCTACTACTGCTTGATCATGCCTGATCTACGGAAATCGCCAAGTTATGACTACGGGCCATGGCTGACTGGGCCGGATGATGCAATTGCACAAGACACTCACCGCAACTGCTTGCTACGCCTGCCTCTTAAATCTCGCACGCAAACTTGTGAGGCCACACACCCCCCCCTTGTATGCAACTCAGTCGCGAGGGCAAGGGCTGCTGACTCGACAAATGCTTGCCCGGAAACTCGCCGGGCTCCTGCTTTTCATGGACGATAATGTTATGGACTGGATGGAAGACAAACGAATGAGTAACTGATTTAGAAAAACAAAATCACAGGCTGCACTGCACAGGAAGCGCGCCTCCTCATGCTCTGTCCAATCATGGTCTGCTTCTGCAACATAACTGCATAAGTCTGCCACAGTCCGCTGCGGGAGCAATGTCCTGAACAAGGACAGCAAGCGATCGATTTCTTCCTTGCCACGGGCGATCGTATTTGATTGTCTCACTGTCTCACCATGACATTTGAACTGCACATGCCGGATTTGGATAAGACACGTGAGCGGTAGGACATCTGTCCAGGATATCTTGCCGGATCATGACGAAATAAATCCTGCTCCGTGTCTGAGGCAAACCATAATCAGAGGACCTTAGCAACGTGCTTCTACGGACCACAGAACTCCTAGATCTGTCATTGCACATCACAACGTTTGCCGCTTACTCACCTTCACATGGCAACTCCAAGGCGCCTCACACTGTGAACTGCGACCTTGTAGCCCGGTATCAGCTCCAGCCCTATCTCTTCGTCAACCACGCAGCCATCCCCAACGGAGACTTTCATGGTGCCCTTCAGCAAGTAGTCCAGCGGAGTCTGGCGAATCAAGGCAAGGCAAATGCAGCAGTATTTAACACTGGGCACGATGCGCAACGATAGCTCTCGCACACGTTTGCTTTGGGCTGCAGTTCACTTTTCTCAACCCAATCCCTAGAGCTTGCATTCAGGACCTTGCAGGACAGCAGCGCTTGAATTGAAGTCTCCACTGCGCTCGCTCTTGGTCGAGGTTAGGTTTGAGGCTCAGGATTTGGGAAATGTGTAGCGAACTACCGCCAGCTACGCTGGCGCGAGAGCTTCAAGAGACTCCAACGCTTCGCAGCAAATATCATTCTCAGCTGCGCTCAACTTTCCATCTTGATGGGCCTTTAGGAAAGCAATCGAATTAACCACAGCCTCTGGACTCATTTGCGCGAGGCACTCTGTATGTATGGACCGTGGGGGCTTGCTTGTCTTGAAAGCCAGGACAAATCTGAATTCATTCTTGGGGACTTCGTCCAAACAATGCATGCATTTCACACCTTTCCTCTGGACGCGTGCCAAACCCTGAATGCCGACACGCTTCTGGAAGTGCGACGGATCGCGTGCTGAGGACGCCTCCACTTTTCCTTCTGCTGCAACCGGAGCGGCCACGTCTGTAGCTGTTGCTTTCTTGCGCTTCCTTGAAGATGAAGAGCTGGGTTCCTCCACTGCGCCATCTTCCTGCTGATCCTGAAACTTCCGTTCCAACGCTGCCACACGGTCATGCTCGGCTTGCGCATCCTCCCCGAGAAGAACGCCCAACAAATCCTCGGGCACGTCATCCTCTGGACACACATCCGCCAGCGCCCTGGCGCGTGCTCACCAACAGCTATGGACGCAACACTGCAAAGCAGACAACCAACCAACAACTACAATATGTAATAGCAGTAATGAATACAGACTGTAGGTTAATGAACAGCCCAGACCCTACCCAGAATTTAATGGAGACCCCAACTTAAAATCAGCTGACTTACTTACTTGCTTACTTACTACCACTCCTGATTGACTTTCGAGTAGCGTGGAGGGGCTGAGGGGCTATCTTATCGCTGTGAACCAAGGGGCTGCTTGTTTTTCAGCTTGCCGGAGGAGGGCGCAGGATCCTTCAGGTGGCCCACATCATCATCTGCATTTGGCGCAGCTGCCTGCCTGCGTTTCTTCCCAGCCGGAGGCTCGATCAGTTTGTCCATGCCAAATGGCAGCCTGGGTTCTGCTCGAGCCTTTGCCGCTGCAGGGGCAGCAGCAGGCGCGTGATCACCGGTGCCGATGTGAAAGCTCGCCACCTTGCTTGACGGCATTGAAAAAGCAACGTCCATTGTCTCTGACTCGAACGCAACAATCTGGATGTCATCGAAGATAGTCACCTGTCTTCGACATGTCACACACGTCTACCGTCTAACTGTCTAACTTCTTCAGGGAGCAGAAAAACCGGACGCTCAACTTTATTAAGCCTGAGTCTCAGTTGTAATCGGCTCAGCCTTGGCAAGAAAGTCGCTTGCCTGCTGCCTGACCAACTGGCACGCCTGCACCAAGCTGCGAAGCTTCTGACGCAGGGTTCCGACATGAAGAGCTCCCGCGCGTGCGGTCAGACGCAACTGCCCAGATTGCTCGTGCACATAGATGATGGAATGGCAAAGTGGCCTGCGAGACACGCCTGCCAGCACCATCCAATGCTCGGCTGCCAATACACGATCCACATCGTGCTGCAACTGTACGTTGAAGTGTACAAGAACTGGAGCGCCCACTAGCTTGGCTTGCTGCAAGGCCGTGTCGAACTGGGAAACCAGAGCCAGAGTAGCCGAGTAACCAGCATCCGCCACGCAGGTCCCTGCTTCACGCGTGGCACATGGCCTCATATACGTGGGACTCTTCTTAGGGTTCGGCAAAATTTCGGGGTCGTGATCAAAAGTCTTGCGGTGCGCTTCACGCGCAGCAGTCATGCCCGCGCAATCCTCCGGAACCTTTACCAGGCTTGAGCGCAGAGCTGCAACATGGTCTGCAAGGGCAAGGCCAGAGTCCCAGTAGCTGTGACCAGAAATTTGGGACAAGGTTTTGTCCAGCCGGCCACTAGTTAGCCTCTTAATCTGAGCAGCGCTCAGTTCGCAATCACCTGTGGCAGCATCTGCGGCCGCGCTTGGGCCGCTCAAGGACTGGCCCTGAAGCTGTTGGCGTTGCTGCTGAATTTGCGCCGCCTTTGCCCTGTAAGCACCCTTCTGCTCAGCTGAGAGGATCTTCCATGCGTCCGAGACCTGGCGATTTATGGCCCGATGCTCGTTGCTGCCGACCTTGTGTCCGCGGGCCCTGCTCATGGTCCTGCTGCAAAACCCCCAACCAACAACTTGAGGTCAGCCAACCCACATGCCTAACTTAACTTATATTGTTATTTCATTATTGATAATTAACTTAAACTACTAACCCACGCGCCCTATCCTAAACTAACCCAGACCCTCAACCCATATTGCATATTCATCAGAAAATGTAGACACGACCGAATTTGGCACAAGTTCCTGCAATAAACACCCGCTCCTAAACCGAACTGAGAGCACGTGTGTCCTGGAGCAAACCTCCTTCTGGAAAACATTGAAGGCACTCACATGCCGGCTTTTGCCCGTCTCCTTCTGCACTTTGTTGCCCCGCACTGACCTCACGCTGAAAACCAACCAAGCGTACTCAACTACACCGAAATTGTCACCTAAATCAATCCTATAAAGTATTCAGCCCCATTTCATTGATGTAACCGCCACCGCAGGCAGCCAAGGGGCAACATGCCCTTCAAGAGCCCCGGGCGTCCTTTCACGGTGCCATCCGGCTTCAGCTTGCTGCGGCGAGCTGCGCCAACCCCAAGTGCGGGGGCTGCGCTGTCCACTGTCCGTGATCTCATTGCAGCTCGGATCCTCGCGGAGGCTTTACCAAAAGTATCCTTCTCGAGGCATTTCAGGAGTTGCTTGTGCGCGAGGACGACTGTCGTTATGTACGAACTGGCCTGCACACTAGCTGGCCGTGGTGGACCCTGCTTTGTCGCCATGCAATCTACTTGGACGTTCGCGTGCTGCCTCTCGATTGCTACGGAAGAGCCAGGAAGGGACACCAAAACGTCCTGGAACAGCACCTGCGGGCGGTCCATTGAAATTGCCAAGGTTACCTGAGGCCCCTATAGCCTATAGCGCTTTGCCCCCTTCTAAAATTACTATAACTATGACTATATAACTACGACTAACCTATAACTTAACCAGACAACCATAAATTGTACACTATTAATTTAGTGACTATTTCAAATAACTACTTCAAATAACTTCTGAATTTTTGCAGCGACAGACACCTGCAGGCGCTTCATCCTGCCAACACGGGTCTCTTGCGAAAGACCTTCCTGGAAAAGCCATTGCAGAAAGACCTTGGAGAACAGCGGATCTGAACACTGCTCGCAGTTGCTGTGCTGTGTCCTCAACTCAGACGCATAGTCGAGCGCCATCACTGGCTCCATCACAATGATCCGCATCAGCCGCCAAGGCAAGGCTTGAAATGGAAGCACCAGCCGTCGCCATGCATCGCAGATGGCCAACAGCACGCTCGACACGCACCCCTGCTTCTGCACACCCAAATTCGCAAACCATCTGTCATCCGCCTCTGGCACTTGCAACATCGCATAATACTCCGCAATGACTTCCTCGCCAGACTCTCCAGAAAGCAGCTTCAGATTCAGCTCGGCCACCTCCAGGCGTTCAAGTTGGCAGCGGCTGTTTGGCAGGTCTAGTCCAACTGCCCGCAGGCGTGCGCGTGACTGCGCCACTTCCACGTACGAGACTTGGTCCATGAAGTGCGCCAAAGGCTGTGTAACCACCAGGGACTTGGCAAACGTGGCCTCGGCAAGACAATTCATCGGAAGATTCAGGATCAGGAACGTTTTTAGAACTTTAGAGCAAAGCCCGTACCGGACACCGTGGTTCAAACACGCAAGCCAAAGTCAATTGCTTGGAAGGTAAGGGTCCGTTGCGCCCGGATCGCAGAGCATGCGCTCAACTTTGGCGGACCGAATCTGCTGCACAAGCGCTGGGCTCATGTCTGCAGAGTCTGGATCGAGCGCGGCTAGCTCATCGACGCTGTCAGCTGTCTCGAGACGGGCCATCTTCCACAGCACTGGAAGAAGACCATGCACGAGAAGTCCGCGGGTTGTGTACCATGATGCCGGTTCCCAGTGTTTCCACCTATATAATAAAGGAACTGAAAACCCACGCCCAAACAAAACCTGCAAGCAATCCCGCAGACGCTTCCTGAACGTGTCCTCGTCCAGGCAGCAGCCTGTCGCACAATAGTGCACGAGACCGCCTTCCAGCGGCTCACTCCACTCTCCATTCAGAAGGGATAAAGTGTCCTCAAAATCCTCTTCAGACAAGTCACCAGAACAGAGTGACAGCTTGTGCCGGTTCGACTGAATTGCCGCCCGAGTCGATGCTGGCAAGACGAGCACAGGAATTCTTTGCGCTTGCTGCGTGAGGACTTGCAAAGCATTCTGCAACCGTTGCTGGAACAGCGAACTCCTTGAAGCATGCGCCATCCGCACCAGCCCTGCCGCGAATATGGGGGAAGGCGGAGAAACTGATTTAAGTTTCCAGCTGACCAAAAATACCCTGGAAACCTGAACCTTGACAGCTAAAGCCCCAAAGCCCTTGCAACCAAGGAAAGTGGTAGACAGGCAGACAGGCCTGTGGCTATGCCTCCCATTCCCAATATAATAGGCTTCTTGATCAGCGACCCCTGGTGGTGCAGACACCACTGGTGAAGCACAGCGGTGACACTGGAGGCAGTTGCCCGTTGATCAAGCCACATCTGCTGTTCCATAGCTGTCACCATCAGATTCGTGTTCAACGAATCACTGCCTCAGCATTTAGACATTAGAAGGCATAATTGCGGCTTAGGGTCAATAGACTATAGACTATATTATAGAATTCCTAGAATATAAAAGAGTAGAAGTTTAGAAGGTCTAGACTGGGGTCTAGGGTTCCGGGTTAAACACCGCAGCATCGTCGATACAAAACCAGCGCTAGCAAAAACGTAGTGAGACGCAGCGCTGGCAAGACACATGTGATGACGACTTTCAGAGGAATATTGGAAATCAGGTCTTCTGCAGCTTGCCCCCCTAGGTGAATTGAAGCACCCTTGGGCGACGCCAGAGTCCACCTGCAGGTTCTGTCGAACAGCGTGGCACCGTTGGCCTACAGGGAGTGTGGGCAAGTTCCAGGTTACAATTTAACAACTTGCAAGTTGTATCACATTGGACTATAGCTTGGACTATAGCCTATAGCCTATAGCCTGCCTACAGCCTACAGCCTGAAATTTTCACGTGCAAGCGCAACCCACCTTTGGAAGGATTTGTGAAGGCGCATGGATCTGGACACTCTCTGCAGACGTATCGGCTTCGTACTGGTCCACGCGCCTGACAAAGACGTGCTGCAGTATTCCCAGAAGAGGTGCACAACGTCGCCGGCCCAACTTGCCAACCTTCTTCACCTGGTTGTCTGCCGCATCAGGATCAGAGGCCTCTGCAGTTGGAGCTACCCAAACATTCGTGTCATCATATTGTCTCACGAATATTGCGTGGCCGACAGGGGCCTTCGAGAGCCAAGTCAACAAAGCTGTGGATTGCGCCTCTACGTGTGAGACAAGGGCCACGATCTTCATGTTCGAAAGCGTTTTCGTCTTTCTTGTTGTGCTGCTGTACTGTTGCATCTGGCCATCCTCGTCAACGAACTCAAAGGATTCCTGCCTTACCAACGAAATGAATGGCAGCAAAAAATATCGTCTATAGCCCACGTTCAACCGTTTAAAACAAACACGCGGCCGCATAAATCAGGTTGCACAGATCGCACCGAAGCATTGTTCTGGGCCCGGCCGTAATCCGAGAACACCACCCTGGCAACGTTCTGGGCCTCGTTCATGACGTGGTGCTTCACCCGCGAAGCCTGCCGCTGGACTTGCTTTGCAGCAATGCCGTTCGAAACGGCTAGGCCGTGCGCCCTCCCGCGTGCTCGGAAAGCATTCCGAGCTCGAAACTCCTCTGCGCAAATGCAAAAAACAACGCTGCAATACGCCTACCGCCTAACCGCCTAACCTACATACACCTACAGAAGCCCCATGAGTCACCCTCCGCATGCCCACTCCTCCTCATCAACCCCAACAGCAGGAGCTTCCGCGCGACATGCGCGACGGCAGCGGCGCGCTTGGTTTTTTGCCTCCACCTCGCCCTGGAAGAGCCGCCACATCTCCGAGTAGCAGCACAAGCGCGGCGCAGCTAGCCACAACTACAGGGCTCACTAGATTGCAGCAACAATAGCTTTTCCCTTACCTTGGAATTTCTCACGGATCATGAGGATGAACTAGCAACCTGAACTCCCTGCAGAAGGGGCCGAGAGGCTGCATGCAGTCGAATACGCTTCAGGCTTCAGGCTTTATGCTCACTACACGGAAAGGGGGAACAGGCAAACAAGCAAATAAAGCGCCTGCTATGTGGCTGTGTGCGTCAGAAGCAGGCCCCGCCTGGAATTCGTCATGCTCAGGTAGCTGACTGCCAACACGACGGCGGCACCCTGCTACATTTTCCAATATCACGGTCCTTGATCGCGGCTGCTGGCCCAGCGTCGCAAGTTACATGACTGCTGGATATGACATATTTGCCCAGGCGCTTGGGCCTGAAAGCGCGCACCCATCTGCTTGCCTCGACAAACGGCACGGCGTTGGGAACCTAGGTTGCCCACTTCGTTGGCCTGAAAGCAAAACAAAAGATGCAAGTCTGCTTAACCAGGCTGAGCCAAGCCACCACATTGCCCTCCTTGTCTGTGAACATTGCAGCCGCAGATGAATGGGTAAAGCGAATATTGGATTCAACACTGAAAAGCTTGCACGTGAACCCCACGCAGTACAAGTCGGGGGCATCCGGACACACCTGCCGCTGAATCCGCAGAGTGGTTTTTCTTCGAAGGCACGCATGAACCTGCCTGCGAGGAAGGCTGTCGTGGAGCTGGGCAATGACGTTGATGAACATGACAGTATCCGCCTGTCCTGCCCAGGCGCAGCGAACACACACACACACACACACACACAAGTGATTGCTCCACGGCTCCTGCCATGGGAAATATCAGCAAACACGTGGTCTACGTGATGATTTTGCATCAGCCACTCCCTCGTCTGGGCCTAGATCATGGGAAGCGCTGGACGAGCACAATAATCATTTTTTCGTCTCAAGTTAGCTACGCCGAGACACATGGTTGTCTGAGGCCAAAATTTCACGATAATTCGATCTCCCGATAAGCTCTCGGAGACAATATCCAGGAGCCCCTGTGCCAGAGCAGCCAGTTGCTAGAACCTCAGGTCAATGCACAAGCAACCTCTTCTAAACTATGCAAGAAGTGGACAGTGCTAGCCCAGCAACTAGCGGTGCTTGCAACCGTTGGAGCAGGCGCTCCCTATTAATGGACACAGCTTCCAAGAACTTGTCTGCCCAGTTGATGACATCCTCGAACCCAGGAACTTGACCCACCGGAGAGCGACTTCGTGACCTGGATCAAAACTGCACGTGATAACCCAAGGCAGGTTGCCCAATCACAACTGCATCACCGCGACTTCTAGACTTGTGGTTCGGACAAGGGACCGGGAACCTTCATCAGCAACATCGTCGCCGCCATGTTCGGCATAGGCCGAGTACAAATCAGACAGAGGCATTCAAAGAGGCGGACAAGGTACTTAGGTTTCTGTCGAATTCACCGAAATCGCCTCACATATTCTCATATTTTGGAATAAACTAACCCTCTGTCTTTAACCATCGGGATAAAGCTGACGAGCAAGAGAAGTGCACAGCCTTTGCAAGCAACAATGCGGCCACGTCCTGAAATGAAGGCTTAGGATCTACTTATCAGTTATAAGCTATAAGGTTTAGGGCTCCGGGTATAGGAACCTGGATGTGCGAGTCTTGCAGTGAGAGAAAAATGTACCAGCATGAGGCCCCAAAAGTCTACCTGAACCCTAAAAAGTTACTAAAAATCTACCTCAACCCTCTGCCTGGCCTACAACCGTTAAGCAACCGTTAAGCCCTGGAATGCTTAAGACTGCTTCAGCTCCCCCAAATACCTGGATTTTGCCTGGATAGATGCTTCTAAGGGGCTGTAGACCCCAAAAAGCAGTCTTAAGCATTCCAGGGGCTCAGCAACTTATTACTATGATTACCATTATTACTAGTAGAACTGTTATCACGAATATTGCCATTCTTCCTGAATACTATTATTTTTACTATTACTACTATTACATGTCTCCGCCAAAGCGCAGCCCCTCAAAAAAAACTATCGGACCGTTTCTCCTTCAGAGGTTTCATGTGTTGCAAGGCAGGAGCCTAGCATGATAAGCGTCTGAGACACCAACCCACAGAGCCCACAAGAAAAGGTGAACACTTCAACCCTTCTGGCGACACAATCCCAACGATCAGGCTTCTGCGGTGGAAGGCCATATAAATAGTCGCGAGCATCAGGGGAAAAACTGTTTGACACTGAGCTCGAAACCCTGAGACCTGAAGCCCAAAAGCCCTAAACCTTACCCGTCTTACGCTTATGAAACCTACAGTTTCAACGCCCTGGCGCCTGCAGCCGCCAAGGGATCTTCCTGCTGACTCCGATTTTTGCTGCTCTGGTTGGGGTGGAGCGGGGATTTACGGTGTCGGGTTTAAGGACCGGAGACTAGATTGGACTTGTGCTGTTCAACCGCACCTTTTTGGGCGTCTGTGCAGGTTGGACTAGGCTTCGGAGCATAGGGTTGAGCTACTTACCTTTGGTTTGCTAGGAATGAAGGGATGGATCCTTGAAATAGTCCCTAAACAGCCCATCATAATAGTTTCCATTTTCTTTTCCATTCCTCCCCTCCCAGCTACCCCAAGCTAAGGCTAGGGCCGCTAGGTGTTTCAAGCTGTGGCCTGAGGGCTACAGGTTGCCGGGTACTGGGCCCGACCTTGAAAAATCTGTCTCTGCACTGATCCTCTTACTGGTGGTCAGAAGGGAATGATGGAATGCAGAAGACTGCTATATCATCCAGGACCAAGCGCCATGGGATGCCTGATGCTGCAAGAGCAGAGTTGCAATTCTTGTTTCAAGGACGAGGTGAACAACCCCTAAAAGCAAAACATTGAAGCCTTACTGTAATCTGTAAACCCAGGAATCCTGAAACAGAAGACAAAGATTCTCCACGCTGGAGCTCGCAAATCCCCCAAAGCCTCCGACTTGAAAAGCCCCAGAAACCTAAACTCCATTGCGCTCCGTCACTGTAACCCTCGCAACATGATCTCAGGCTTTACGGCCCAAAAAAGTGCAATGCCATTAGGCTTGTTACCTTTCTTGAAAACACCGAAGGTAAGTGAATCCAGACGTGATCGCTTTAAGGTGCGCCCCACTTGCAAAACCCCGGCATTACCCCTTGACTTGTCTAAGCGCCAAACTTCATCTCGAAGCGCAAAAAAATCAACCCTAACCCTAAACCCTAGAGCACTCCTTTCACTCCAACCCCCTCCCCTTTTTTCAGCCTTTCCACCTACCAACAAGAAATTTTACATAATTACATAGCAAAAAATAACATCATCGCATGATCGACAAATCTCATTTTCAGGTGATGAGGAAGTTCATCCCGAGAGTTCCTGTTTGACGGTGAAGGAATGAATCCCTCTGTTAGCCCCTATATACTTCCCAACAATATCTTTTTTCCTAAATCCAAAACCCGAAACCTTAAAGATTCAATCCTATAGTCACATTTCTCCTTTCTGGGATTTCCATTTCTTCACAAGTGAGGAGGGGAAGGGGATGAGCAACTCCCCCACCCCTGCTGCGGCCTCGCCCCAGCGCGACTTTTTCCGGCGAGGCTCCTGCTTAGTTTGGGAGAATCCCTTTTTCAAAATTAGGGGTACCATTTTAAAGGTCCCTAGATTAAGGATTATAGTATTTGGGGGTCTATATTGGGGTCCCCTTATTTTGTGAAGACATAGCAATGAAAATAGTATTTACAATGGTAACAATAGCAATGATATTTAAATACAAGCCTTCAGTGTTCGAGAGTTTTAGGTTTAGGGCTCTGCGTCTTTGAGGCTAAGAGTCTGGGCTTGGGGTTGAGAGTCTGCTTGGGATCAACGTACTCCTGAACAGCACGGGTGTCCCCCAAATAATGACCAATTATGCACCCCCATCTCAGATTCTCAAATCATGTTCTCATGTGCTGCCGTCTGGAACATCTAGTCCATTCGGCTTTAAACCATAGGGTTCTGGATTGGTTGGGTAAATCAGCAGTTCCACAAGTCACATCATGACTCTGGAGGTACTTGCAGCTATTTAGGGGTCATAGGAGAATCGATCCGAATTGGAGGGCCACTTAGTCTTGAGGAAATACCCCAGCGATGTAACACTCCCAAACTCTACACCTCAAAACTATGTAGGACAATGACCTTTAAGGATTCAAGATTCCAAGGTGGACATTACCATCACAGCTGAAATCGTAGGTGAGTGCAAGTCCTGCAGGTGAACCCTTTCATCCCTGCCTCCTGAAAGGACATGCCCAACACCCAAAAACCTTAACCCCCAAGCCCTCTTAACATGCTCTGAAGCCAAGAAGTACTGCACAGCCAGAGCTCTCCGTTTTCTTAGGCCAGTGGAAACCTTAAACCGCAACACCCCAAACTCTAAGCTCTTGGGCCCTGAACCCTGAACCCAGACTTACAAATCCGATCTTCCCTCCCCCACTCCCACTGAAGCACCAGAAGGTAGCATAAAACCAAAAACTTTCTCTCCTCCGGTGGTGGCGCAGAATCTGGCGGGGGTCCCCTGTCCTTCGAAGTGCTACGGTTTTCTTGGAGGCTCAGGGGTATAGTAGGGGTCCCATGAGCAATAGTCTAACTCCGAGTGATCCCCCTGAATAAGCCCTATAATCCTCCCGATATAACCCCTTTAAGGAGTCAAGACTATAGCTCATATACGGAGAGGGAGAAGGAGTCACACCTTTCCTAAGCTAAGTTAGGTTGCAGGTATAGCTCGTCATGTAGAAACCACCAGGTTTAGGGCTTCAGGTGGAGGGGCGGGGGGTGCTCCAAGATAACGAAATCTGAGGACTTTTGTAGGCCCAGTTGGCTAACACTCATCCTGACAGAAAAAAAAATAAAGCTGAGATCCCAGAGTGCTCCACTAGCTGACAGCTACTGAACACTAAACCCAAACCAAACCCATCCTGCTAAATCCGTCCCCTTTGGAAGTTCCGTAGTGGCTTCCCGCTTGCAATGGATCCAACAAGGGCCGCCAAAGGCAAGTGAATAGCCAGTCCCTCAACCCTTAAAGCTTCAGCATCAGTACAGGTATCAGTAGCGGTGCTGGCAGCAGCAGCAACCACCACCATCACCAATTCCACGACAGGGACCCTAAAGGATCTCGAGTCATCGCTTGTGCAGGGGAGCAGGGAGGACGCTACAAAACGTCCCTAATCCCTGAATCCTGAATTAAACGCCTTCCTATGCTTCAGCTAGAGTTAGATTCTTCGGCCCCAAATAAGACAGACCCCCGAAGAAGAATTCCTTCAAAGGCCATTAACTCGGATGCTCGGTCTTTTGGGGGGGTTTTGGGACCTACCTGATGAACCCCCATGAACACACCCCAGCGTATCAGCGCACCTCCTGCCGGGATTCCTCGGGATCGCCCCGATCCGCACGGAGCTCATCCTGCGGAATGTTTTTGTGACTCTTATGGAGGGCTGAAAGCTGTTGATGACTGCTACAGACCTAGGCCCAGGGATTTGGAAGTGTGGGTTTAAGGGTTGGATTTCAAGGCTTAGGGGCTAAGGGCTTAATCCGGGTTTCCAGCGGCTCTCTTCGGGGAATCCGTTGGGAACGCAATTTCAAACAGCTTGACTGTGGATGCAATTGTGGCCCCAAACTCTGCAATCCAAACCTGAACCCTGAGCCCCTGTGTCCTTACCTACGAAGGCCCATAAACCCTGTGATTGTCTACAATGGCAAGCTCCTGCCTGAAATCGCCACGCAAGTGGGACATAAGCGACTAAGCCGGACGAACACATGTATTTACAGCCAGAACCAGAAGCTGTTGCTGTCATCGTCGCCGCCACCGTATTCGGAAACTTGCGGCAAAACAGTAAGGTGGAGCCTCTGGCTTGGCAAAGGTAAGTATTTCCAAGATGGTCCCACTTGGAAAAGATTGTTGGGGCTTGTGGGACTTTTTGTACTGGGAGGGCATGATTTCTCTCTTCAAAACGACTCACGCAAGTCCTGAGAATTACTCCTGATAGATCCTCAGGATCTCCAAGCATGCAGCTTGACAAGGGACCTTCCTAAAAAGGGGGGGGGGTCTGCAAGGCAAGGCCTGCTCCACCCCTGATGCTTCGAAGTTTCCACGATGCGGGTCAAAATTTGACCCCAACCTGACAGCCAAAACCTAGCTACTGGTGGATGGTGTCCAGTATATAGACTGGATATAGGATGTAGGGACTTCATTTCAAGACTTTGGTCGGGATGCTGGTAGAACACTGCTGGTTTCCGTGCCATGGACCTGAACAGGTTTGTCAATCACTGAAGTTGTTTCTCAAAAATAGCCAGTCCCTTTTGGAGCATAAGGATCATGTTGGTAAAGGTCGGAGTATATCAACTCGTGCTCAATCAAACCCATTTCGAACAAAAACTGGGTTGCTGTTAAGGAAGCCACGTTGAATTACCACAATATGGGTCTGTTGTAAATACGAGGGTTTCCTAATATTCTACTTACTTAATTGAAGTTCCTCAACAGCAACCTGGATGTGTGAACATCATGCTTATGCCTTCCACCCAAGCCCTAGGCCCACACACCAAAGCCTGAACCCTAAATCTACACCCTGAACTCCAAACCCTGAATCGTGTGCCTACATTACTTGCTGGTGGTTAGCAGGGAATAAAAGAATATAGTCCTTATATTTCCCCTTATTCCCCGCTAACCCCAGCAAGATTAGGGCTCAACGTCCTGCAGAGAGCCACCACCACGACCGCGACCCCGTGAGCGAGAACTGGGCCAGCAGAAGCTGGGAATCTGGTTTCTTCAGGTTGCGGATGGGTGTAGGGTACCTAAGCTTGGTTGTGCTCATGTACAAGCAACTCCATTCACCCACAGTTTAAGGAATAATGCCTGGTACTTACAAGGTTCAATCTGCTCTCAAACTACTCCTTCTCGGGTCATGAAGGCACCAGCAGTTGTGGCTGCCACTGGCGGCACCGAAAAGGATGCTTCAGCGCGAACACAAAAAATTCTTCTGCTAAATAAGATTTGACAACTGGACAGTAGATACGCTCATGTACAAAGAAGGAGTTAAGTAGTGAGGGTACCAAGATTGCGCAAACAGAAAGCTGAGATCCACGATATCTCGTGCGGAATTTCCCCCATGGCGCCAAGCGCAAGGCACCCTAAAGCACCTCTCAGTGGCTCTGCAACCCCAAAAGAGCAGCTCAGCACCCATTCTTGAATCTAAGACAATTCCCAAACTTCCTGGTTGTTAGTAGGGGATAAGGGGGTAGAATCCCTACATAACATCTTCCCTCATGTCCCACAAACCTCAATAAGAAGACAATTCCCAAGAGCCCTCCAACCCCTGGGTCCCAGACCGACTGCGGCGGCGTTCCCGATCCTTGGTGAAAGGGAACAGCTGGCATTCAACAGAAGGGCTTTTTGGTGTAGCAGGTCAACTATCAGGCTTTAGGGTTTAGGTGTTTGGGGATGTTTGGGGGGTTTAGGGTTGGTTGTTGGTTCGGGCTTGGCAGTTGGGATTCGGGGCTTTGAGGCCTGGAGTGTGTTGGGGTTTCGGGGGGTTGAATGGGGACATTTGGTGTGCACTAGCAGCAGTAGGGTCTAGAGGACTATAGGGCGAAATCTAGCAGCTGCAAGGGAAGCACCTGGGCCAAGCTTTTGGTACTTATGACTTATGTGTCCAGCTTCAGGATTTCCCACATGATCACCATCGACCCTCCCCAGAGTGAAATCCTGAAGCCTCAATCTCCTAGACACGCTAGATCTGATAAACACAGCCCCACACCTTACCTTGAACACCAAAATCCCTAAACCTAAGCACAGAAGAGTACAATTTTGAGGCCGCGCACACAGCAGCCCCCTGTAATGAGGTTTCAGCCCGTACCTGAGAATCCTCATGAACGACGTTTAGGTGCAAAGCGGCACTATCCTGTGCCCACTCACATTCCCGAAAACCTAATCCCCAAACCCCAAGCTGTAAACCCTAGACTCTTCACTCCCAATCCTCAAAATGGAACCACAGATCTGGAAGTCCCAACACCCTACACCCCTTGAACTCTCAAACTTGTGGGATCCCCATAATAAGGCTTAAAGTATTTGGCAGGCTATATCGGGATCCCTCCATTTATGGAAACTTTGACAGGAACTGCTGGGCTCCCGAAACTGGGCCGCCCGACCCGACTCCTTCTGTCGCGGCGGTCGCGATCTCGGCTGCGGCGGTCCCGATCGCGGCTCCTGACATGTAGGGGACATGTAAGGTTTACAGTTCAGGGCTTAGGGCCTGTGAGGCTTCTATTTCTGTACTGTCTCAGGTCCGCGGGCTTCAGCGCAGAACCTCCAAACCCTCAAAGCTTTGGGGCGCATGTCTCACATCACATCTCTGATATTCAGCCCGGCTACACCTTTCAACTTTGAACTCTTAATAAGCCTGGATCCCTGCAGATTTTAGTTAATTCTCAATTAAGTTTAAGACCCATGCCACTCGTCCTTCGAACTTTGGGGACCTCATATGCCTTGCCAGCCCTGCATGCGAAGAAACCTAAATCCTGGAGTTTTGATTGAAACCCTAAGCACCCGAACCTTGAGGGAATAAGCCTCGCACGGAAATGCACAGCACCAAGCCCCGAAGCCGTCACACGGTTTGGGATTTAGGTAGCTCCCATACTAGGCGTCGTAATATAATCTACAACCAAAAGGTGTCATAATTTCAGGACAACCCATTTAGGGCTGAAGAGTAATCCAAAAACAATGTTGAAACGCCAGTTTACAAGCGTGGCTTGGCAATCCCAACCGCCAAGTCAGGATAACGGGTCCTTATGTTAGGGGACTAGGTTACCAAACGACCCCTATCCAAAGAAACCTTATGGCCTAAGCCTTCCTGAACCTTAAACCCTAAATAGTAGCTTCCATTTTATTCTCCAGTATCCCAACATAACCCTAATATTACCCCAATGGGTTCTATTGGGGACCTGAATAAATTAGTTCCTGGAACACAGTGCTCCTACGATCTCGACTGCGCCGATCGCGATCCCGACGCTCCCGGTCTCGGCTGCGGTCCTTTTTCAGCATTCACCCCTAAACCCTTCAACCCCGCACCCTAAGCCCTAAAACCCTAAAACCCTAAAACCCTAAAACCCTAAACCCTAAATAGTTTTAGGGTTCGGGATTTTTTGGTCTGGGGCTGAGAGTTTAAGACTTCAGCGTAGAGTTTTAATTGCATGGCAAATTCTGATAATTGAGATTGGTGGTGGAAAGCAGCTTCATCTGTACACCACGGCATGACCAGCAAGTTTCTAACGAGATTGAGGCATCTTCTTCTTCTCTCATGCACAACCAAACCAGACGTACTAGAGTTGGCTCCAGGACCTCGAAAGGAGGAAACCAGCCCAATTTCTTGGGTCCTGCCCCCACCCAGTTACAGCCTATAATAGGGGTAATATTGAGGACTGTATAAAATCAGAATATAAATATGATCCAACTGACTGTTGCTGGGTGAGGGGCAGGACCCAACCGACTTCTCTCTCAGTCTCTCTGCCTTGACATCCTAAGGCTACTTCTGGTGAGCCCCAACCCATTGCTTAGAGTTTCATCAGATTTGGTGGGCTGAGCTGGGGATTCCTTCAAAATTACAATGCCCCCTCGCCCCATAAATCAATCCTTCTCATGGGACGGCTTTGAGAAACTTCAGCCCGAAACCCCAATATGGGCCCCAAAATCCGAAGCCCCAAATCCTCAACCCGCAGCCCTGCGCCAAAGCTGCTCAGTCCTTTCGATCCTGTTGCGCGTCGGGCTCCGCAGGCTTCGAGTCCTCCTTTCACAAAACCGTACTACGTCTTCCTTAACCATAACCTCTGCACCTCAAATGCCCAAACGTGAATAGCATACTCTCATGGAAAGTCGTAAAATTGCCATGGCTTCCCTGGGAACAAGCGTTACACTTCAAGAACACAAAGGTCCCAAACCCTAAGCCCGAGCTCCTAGAGTCTGGACCACATACGCAAAAGAAACAGTCCCAAATCCCCAAACCCTAAACTCTAGAAAGTCTACAAGTTCAAAAAACTCCAAAAAAGTCTGCAAGTTAAAAGCAGCCCATGCAGCCCCGCACATACCACAAACCCGTGGACTCTTGTCTCAAACCCTTGACCCCTGGACCGTATAGCCTATGTCTTAACCTGAGCCGTTTACCCTACACCCCCAACCCTGAAACCACAGATACTGAACCGCTTTTCACCATGCCTCTGGAGGAGGTGGTGGTGGGGCCTTTGTCACAGCTCAGTGTGTAGGCTTTGGGGTTTGGGTTTAAGGTTTTTAGTTTTGACATGGGGGTTGGGTTCTAGGCTTAAGTGCGGAAGTTGCGGTGATTTGCGTTTATGGCAAGGGGCTTTAGGTTTAGGATTTGAGATTCAGGAATTGGTGCTTAAGTTTAAGGGTCAGGTCAAGAGGGTTTCCAGTTGAGGGCAAAGGGGCTTGTGACATTTACATACATGGGACAAAGCCTCACGAGGTTTCTCTCAAATTTATGGAGACAATGATTGCTTATGAGCTTTGATCTCACACGACCTTGGAGATGTGATGAAGCTCCTATGAGGCTTCGGAATGCTACCTCCCATGTAGAGCACATGGGACCGCAAGGGCAATGGCATCTTGTGCCTTACGGCCATTCCCACATCCTAACTGAAGATGGCGCTCAATCCTCCATGGAACCTAGCGGCACCTCCTAACCCTAAACCCTAAACCCTGTATGCTGTCGACTCCCTGAACCCCAAGAGCTCGGATGCACGACGAGCAGGAACAGCTCTTGGAGAAACTAGGAAGTCCTGGCCCCAGTCTCGAAGCAGCCCTTCTGCTGACCTTACCTAAGGGTTTAAGGTTTACAGTTTAGGGTTAGCTCCTCTGTGCAATGCGATTTGAAATGTGATGTTTGTTCTTTCGCATTGTTCAAAATTACGAGAAGAACTAATATACTATAGTAGTTTACATTTTCTTTTCCATTATCCCTATATAACCCCAATATACAATTTGCAACTTTGAGCCAGCTACCTTCAAGATCTTTCCACATGAAAGGGGCGGGATGCACCAGAGACCCTCAATCCTAAACCTAGAAGGCCTTTCCTTCCTATGCTCGAACCCTCAAATCCCAACTAAACCCCAACCCCACGCCTGAAACCCCACACTTCAAACCGCCACCCTAAACTTTAAACCCCAAACCTAAACCCTAAACCCTAAACCCCCCTACACCCCAAATCCTCCCCACCCCCAGCAGCTGGCCTGATCTAAGTCTGCCATTCCTCCCTCCAGGCTCTCTTAGCCGCCTCCGCAACCACGCCGAAGCACCGCACCCTCAGGCCTAAACCTGCAGCTCTTGAAATTGAATGCTTTAGTGAGATGGTGAGATTCGTGAAGACTAGTACTAAGGATTAGCAACATCAGAATCTCCCAATGATGCTTGCAGAGGGCATGCATTGGACTAACTTGGTTTGCTGTTGGGTGCTTCCTCGGATCTTTCTGCTGTTATCTTCCCATGCTTGATGAAGCTGGAAACTATAAATTCAAAACCATGCACGCTTGTCCTGCCATGCCTTGCTTGTTGCATCCAGCTCTAGCTCTGCCTACGAGCCGGCGTGGCCAACTATCCCGGGCATGTCTTCAACGCGGCAAGGCAGGCAACAAAGACAAAGGAGGGGTTCTTTAGTGTTTGAACCAAGTAAGGTTAGGTCCAAAGGCATGAAGCAGGCGGCAAACTGCACATCTTTTCAGGGGCCTTGAGCTGCGGAATTTCCTTGTAGAAGCCCTGCCAGACTCTGGGAAAGCAGTACATTGGCAGCTCTGACTATAAGCCATGTGGGGGAAAAATCGAAACAGTCCTTGCAGAAAAATACACCCCTTTTCAATGCCTAGTGCGTCTAGTGTCCCGAAATTGTCAATCTTCCAGAACAATCTGGATAGGTCTGGTTGTAGGCGGTAGGGTTCAAGAGTAATGTGCAAGGGGCGCACCCTCGAAACTCTCGGCATCATGCTCTTGATGGATGGATGACTTCAGAATGACTACCCTAAACCTTGTGGTTCAATCTCTTCCTGAACTCTGAATATGGCTGATGCACGATCTTATCCCTCAGGAGCTCTGGACTAAGCTACAAGAAGGCGAAAGCTTCAAGTAAATGAAATTGGCGGGGCCAACTCGGGCTTGGGCCAATTCCGGCTTGGGTGCATGTTTGTCAGCAAACTAAGAGCAGGCCACCCTTGCAGGTACTGTTGCCAGGCTTCATGTGAAGCTTGCCTTACATTAGCCGGTCACCCAATGTGCCATCATCCGTTTTCGCAACTCCCAAGAAAGGGGCGGTCCGCATGTGAGAGCCTGTTCCTGAGTCCTTTGCAAGAATGCGGCCAAAGGACCCCATGGTCCACAAACCGTCTGACAACGAAACCTAAGACCTAGCTTCAGATACGGTAGTCCCCATATCATCCCCCAATACTATACTAGTTTCCATTGTCCTGTCCATGCTGTCGATTCCTTAATTCCCCGCCAACCAAAGGTAAGTTTTGAGCTTCATGGCCAGTGGCCCTTTTTTGCTTTGGGACGCTGCTGTCACAAGCTGTCAGAAAATCCAGCGGGCAAGAGATTTGCCTGGCCATTTAGGATTTCGGGATATGCAGGGACTTTGAGGGGATTCTGGGTCCATATGAGCTATTGTCTAAACTCCTAGTATCCCCTTTAATGACCCCTATAGTAGTCCCCTATATAATCCTCCATATAACCCCCTTTAAAGAGTTTAGACTATGGCAGATATGGATTTTGCGCAGACATGGTGTAGAGCTTCGAATCTAGGCTATAGCACGTCTACGAAAGTCACCCAGAGCTCCCAAAGTCATTCTAAGCTAGGTTATATAGGGATAATGGAAAAGAAAATGGAAACTACTATAGTATATTGGGATTATATTGGGATGATGGACAAGAAAATGGAAACTACTATAGTATATTGGGATTATATAGGGATAATGGAAAAGAAAATGGAAACTACTATAGTATATTGGGGTTATGGTAGGTTGATTGCCAAACAGCCGTGGTATCTACAAGGCAGTTTAAAAGAATTGCAATTCCCAGTTTAAAGCTATTTTGGTACTACTCCCTATATAAACCACCATTTAGGGTGAGGTCGGGTGAGGTCGCTTTAAATTTCCCAGTATCAAAAGGAGATGAGGGACTGTAGGATGGTGCCCCTACCCAGGCTCTACGACGAAAGCTCTGAATAAAGCCCAGAGCCTCTAAAATATCAGCAAGTAGAACCTGACATTTTGCAAAAATCCTCAAACTTAAGAACCATACAGCCACACAGCCTGAATCTACAACCACTCCGCCACAAGTATACTCGAAATCCTGAACTGGGCCAGGGCGGCAGTTGTTTTGGATCTCGTAGCAAAGCGGACCTTTGATCTTCGTCCCTTTCGCCTGTGGGAGTTAGGGTGTAGAGCTTGGAGTTTAGGATTTGGGGTCTAGGGTTTAGGGTTTAGGAGTTGGGATTTAGGGTTTAGGGTTTAAGGTTTAGGATTTAGGGCTGTAGGGTTAAGGATTTAGGTTTGCGTTATAGATGCCTCGAGTTTTGCTTAGAGCTCTGCCTAGGAGCTTGTACTTCCTGATGTTTACTTAGCAACGCAGCTCGCTCACCTCAAAGCTCTAAGCTATACACAAGGACCTGCCCAAAGCTGGTCAGCAGGTCCCAAGAGGGTTGCCCTTAGGGGTAGTTGAACAAACCAAGATAGTCATCCTCTTAGGAAATTCTATAACCATGCGGTTTAGAGTGTAGGGTTTGGGGACACAGTGCCCCGCAAATCATCACAGTCTCCACGCCATTTTCCAGCCAGGTGGATTTCCTTTAGATTCTCCGTTTTGATTCTGTCCCCAAAAACACCCAATACCCTTAACCAGATAAAACCCTAAAAACTGAATCCTAAACCCTAAACCCTATAAAAAGCCCATATAGAGCCCTAAACCCAAAAACCTACAGATTTGGGCCTTGTTTTTGGAGATGGAGACAAAGGCATTCTCGCTGAATTTGATGTAACTGCCATCCTTACCTGGCTGGGAGTTTGGGATGTGATATAGGGTTTAGGATTCAGGGGTTAGGGCTTAGGATTTAGGATTTGGGGTTTGGGATTTAGGGTTTAGGGGTTTAGTAGGGTTTCGGGGTTTAGGGTCAGAGTTTAGGGCTTCGGGATACTTAGGCTTTGGATTATGTTGGGTTTAGGGCTCAAGGATCCTCATAAGGTTTAGCGTTCAGGGTGTTTGGTTCTTGGTTACATGAGGATTTCTATGCGGGGTTTGACTGAGCCGGGCTTGGGTTTGGGTTAAGGGCTTAGGCTGCATAGGGGTTCCATACGGTTTTGGATCAGGTTACCATACTGGAGAATCACATGAAGCAGAAAGCGAAAATGACATGGAAACTACAGACGTTGTATAGGTGCGAGAGAGGGAGAGAGAGCTGAGGAACTTGAGTAATTACTATTTTGTAGACATGTTTAGTAAGTATCATGCAATGAGGTATGCTCATCATGGTAACTTTGCTAATTGCTTAACAGAAGCTCAGTTTGGGATTGAGGCTTGATGTTTCACGGTCTTCCACGTGCATGTGTGATATATCATTGTTTCTATTTCCTATGTCTCCTTGATATGAGTGGATGCGACTTGTGTATAAGCGTCTGTACGGGCGATGGGTACGCAGGTTGGAGTTGGAGTTCAGGGTTGAGGGTTTGGATTTGGGGTTTCTGAGGTTCGGAAGGTTTAGGGTTGAGGGTCTGAGGGTTGAGGCTTTGGGGTGTTCTCTATACAACAGTCCTATCCTGCCTCGTAATATCAGGAAAGGCTGAGGCATCCCTTCTTGCAGGTCTTTTATTGAAGGCTATACTAGCAGGGAAACCAAATGTTAACCCTGCGGTTACGAGCACGTATACTATTTTGGATTGCTGTTAAGGAACCCATACAGTTACTAATATATATATATATGTATCTATTTTAGATTCACAATTTCCTACTTATGATAGCTGAAGTTAAGTTCCTTAACGGCCACCCAGTACCTACAGAGCTGTCGCTGGGCTTTCAAATCAGAACGTGGCAACCTTAAGCGAGGTTTGTAACTTAAACGCTAAAATCAACCCAAGTCTTGTGGATATTTAGGGCTTACGGTTCCCATTATGTTCCACAAGCGGGGGCCATCCACTGAAACATGCCCCGATCGCAGCACAAGCAAGACCCACTTGAAGGGACCATTTTAACAAGGCCTACGAGTCAAAGCAACCTTAACATGGTTATCCTGTCAGAGCGGGCTCTCCAAGTGCAGTAAATCTGCAAGATCCGATCTACTTCGTTACTGCCACATCTACCCACTTCTGCTCATACTATGATGACGCATATTCTTCCAATCGCTGAAAAGTCTGATCATGAGCCCTGCAGGAAGCAATTGGCAGAGCGACGGTTTCGCTCCTGCACAGAAAGTCAAGGCAGGATTTTTTTGTGTGAAGTTTAGGTTTGGATGCGCAAGGCTTACAATTTGCCAGATTAAGGTCAGAAGTCCAGGTCTGAGGTGTATATTTTGGCTTCGGATCTATGATGATGGTCTTGGGGGTGGGAAGCCGTTTAGGGTTTAACGTATTTTCAGGGCTTGAGTCCAGACATAGAAGCTGCTTTGATCAAATGTGCTGCGCTGTTGCCTCGGTACAATGGTGACCTTAGCTGTAAAAACTCTCAGTCGGAGGAACTGGCAGCGTATCTGAGTTCAAAATTTTAGTATGGAGGTGACACCAGGTGCGCATCATCGTGCATCTTGTTCCTACGTTCAGAACTTGGATCAACTGGTTCAAAAGTCCCGTATGTTGCATTCACACACTGCCACGACACACTCAAGTTGCATCGGTCATTTCAAGATGCACCGGCTGCCCTCCTGACCCAGATCCTAGAAATACTGCTGATTCACGGCACACAAAGGTTTGTTAGCCTTGCGTGAATAGATAATGCCGCTGAGTCTCAGCCATCTAAGCTTGACATCTAAGCTTGAGAACCTCAAGCGAATCTGCAGTCCAGCTCTGAATTCTTTGGCTTGCTGGGGGATAGTAAAGGCAATGTATATATTATATGGAATATCGGGATTCTATAGGATTACATTCCCTTATTCCCTACCAACCACCAGTAAGTTGGATCCCAGTCATGGGCCTCAACACGACGACTATGTTTCTAGACTTGGGGGTTTACCAAGATGGAGGGTACCATGTTGGGGGTCGTCCCAATAATACCATAGCGTTTGGGGGTCTATATGAGGTCCCCCTAGATAAGGAAACTACCACTTCTTTCTCGTTGGGCATCCAGGTCTTCTCTGTGTTTGAGGCCCATCGGAATCTATCTGATCTAAGGGCCCAAACAAGCGAAACCTTAAGGACCGGACCTTGAGGCTCTGAGGTCCACTCTAAGGGGACGTCGAGATTTAGAATGTAAGTCCAAGCTCAAAATCCTACACTCAAAGCCCTAAAGTCCAAGATTTTAAGACCAAGCCAAAGCTCTCGACCCTTCCGCACCCGTAATTAAGTTCAGAAATCCCAAACTCAAAACTCTGAACCTTAAACTTAACCTGCATCCCTACACCAGGCTTCAGGTCCTTGCGCGTTCGCGCAATGATGCCCTTGGGCAGCTGTTCTCCCTGCCGACAAGGCTTCCAGGCTTGTACATGGCTTGAGAGATTGATTTCATGGAAGGTTAGACTGAGGATTTGAGCTATAGTCTAAAGTCCTAGTATCCCCTTTAATAACCACTGTAGTAGTCTAGATAACCCCCTTTAAGAAGTTTAGAGTTTAGAGTATAGCACATTTGAGCGTCTATGGAAGGTTCTGTGACATGGGATTGTGAGAGGAGTGCTCAGGGCTCGCAGGAGAACTACATGAACTCGGAACGAAACTATGAACTGGGATGATTATATGGGGCTATGTAGGGGTATAATATAGGGATTAATTATATAGGGATTATTCTTCTAACAGCGTTGAAGAAGAGTGTACGTAGGGATGCGGATCTGTGTTCTGGGGTGCCAGAGGTGGGGAATTGACAATCTCGTCAAAAAGATGCCCGGTGCAGTGCATACTCACTATGTACAAGGGAAGTGCATAATTTCTTTTGATTTGATTGCAGTTGTTATCATCCTTCTTATTGATCCTTCTTATTGATAGCCAAAAGCACACAGTAATACACGTGCGTACATGTAGGTAGAAATTCATCAGCTAGTGCTTGTCCTTCAAAGTCTTGCAGCAAGCCCACAACCTTCCACCGCAGGCCAAAGACCCTGAAACCTTAATGCGAAAGTTCATCCAGCTGCAGGCCTTGTACCAGTCATGCTTGTCACGGACCTGAGGCTGCAAAGGCCCAGAATGACTGAACTGGCGATGTAGCAGTCGTTGAGCAGCTCGCGTCGAGCTTTGTTGGGGTCGGTTCCTTGTCATCGTGGTCCTCTAGAGGGTAGGGCGCAAAGAAAGTTGGTCCGAACTAGGCCGCCTCCAATAAGCGAAAGGATGTACTACAGAGCTCTGGAATTTGAGATAAGCACTCTCTGCTCATATTCTGGAGAACTTCAAAGAACTGCCCAGCTGGACAGGAAGAAGAGCTAGAAATGCAAAATCAGAGGAGATTGAACGACATGAGTCTCAAGCCCTCCTTCAACAAGCACAAGCCCCGAAAAATCCTTGAAGCACTCCGGTCTCAACAGGGGTCCAGCCGACAACAAGCCCATGCCATCAGGATGAAGAAGAAGAACAGGGGTTTAGAGTTTAGGGACAGTTGTGATCTACCCAACCCGTTGATGCTGGGCCCAATGCGCTGACGCGGATTCGATCTCCGATCTTGCCAGTGCCCCATTTGTTTCTGCCTTGGTTTCGCAGCATTGCACATGAGCTACAGCCTAAACTCCCCTTAATAACCTCTATACTACTCCCTTACAATAGCCCAAAATAACCCCTTTTAAGGAGTTTAGACTGCGGCTCATATTAAGGCTTTGAGTTTCAGGTGGGCCAGAAATTGCCACAAGAGCTTTGGGCAGGGCTCAACTGGTTCAACTTTGCAGCTACGGCATCCTGGCTTGCTCCCTTGCCACGATACCAGGTGACCTAGGACCACAACAGGCCCCCTTCTCAGCATACGGTTTTCCGTGAAGAGGTAACTTCATGGCTCTTGGGCGTCTTAGGGGCCTCTGCTTCCTTCAGCGTTCTTGAGTTTTCTCTTTGATACGAGTGTGGTGCGTCTTTGTTCCCTGGAGTGCTTCTCGCAGCGCCTGTTCCAAAACCAATGACACCAGAATCAGAGATGCCAGTGCAACACCCAGAAGCATAGAAACCTTCAAAGTCTTTTGTACGGCAATGCATTTGCTGTCAAGTTGTTGAGGGCTGTTTGGTTGCTTTGGTGTTTTGCAAACCTTTGCTATGCTCTGTTTGGATGTGACTTGTACGGTAGTGGGCACAGAGCAGTTCTCTGTAACGTCTTCGATGTAGTACTGAATCCGATGACTTCGATGCAGGACCACGTATTTGGCAGCTCGCAATCCAGCTAGGAAGGCTGTGGGTTCTAGGTTGCGTAGAACCCCACTCATGACAACTCTACGCACGCCCTTCTCAAAGCCCATAGCCTCAGACCCAATATGATTGTAAGTCTCTCGTCCCAGTTTCCAGACGCGTTGTGCAGGGAAGCCTTTTTTTGGAACTACCTGAAACCCTGCATCTTGAAAGCCGAAATCTGACACTCAAAAGTTCTGGAAGCCTCAGCCCTCAATGACTCAACCCTGAGAGAAGGTTTAGGGTTTAGCCTGAAACCCCGAACCCCGGCCCCCTCTGTGCCTGAGCTTCCCACCCAAACCAATAATGCAAGCCTTGATGATGCCAGTGTTGTCCGCGCAGCGGACCTCAAAGGCTTGCCAGACGTTAAGACAACCCCCAAATGATGACAGCCCCGGTCTAGTCCACGTAAGGATTCTGGAGTCTTAAAATTACTCTAAAATTAGGATTGTGCACAGGCTTTTCAAGGATTATCCAGGAGTTACACCAAGATGGCAAAAGAAGACGAAAAAGAATAACTATGCAAGGCAAATGTCATGTCAGAGTTGTTTCAGGATTCCTTAAATGTTGAGCTGAGGCTTGTATATTCACAGGGTTCGACACGGATGATTGAGCCATGCTACCAGGGTTCTGCGCTTACAGACTTATTTGTGGAATCTGCGAGTCTAGTTACGGTTGCATTGGGCCTTTGGCATTTGGGGATTTAATTCTGGGGGCTTAAACCCCAAACCCTAAACCCCAAACCCCAAACCCTAAACCCTAAACCCTAAATTCCAAACCCTAAACCCCAAACCCCAAACCCTACACCCTAAACCCTAAGGGAGATGTGAGGTCGGGATTCTATGTTTCGGTTTGGTGTTTTAGTGCATAAAGGATTGCGGGCTCCAAGTCTAAGACAATTTGAGCAAACCTGCAGACACGCCGTTTCACCTCATCAGCTGGGCTACTTCCACATATCCCTAGATTTCCTATACACAATGCTGGGATTGCTCTAGAACTGTGAGGTGGAATTCTCTATCTATAAGACAGAAATAAATTAGAATAGCTTTAAAATATAGGGAAATGAAATAAACTAGAAAATAGAGCCCAAAATATCACAATTTTGAGCCTTCCTGGCATTCCTAATTACTGTTCTATGTTTGCTTGATGTTGATTTCCAAGGTTTGGGTTTGGGGGTGTCTATTTTCGGCTTATAGCTTTCTATTATTGTTTTTTCTATGTTTCTATTTTTGTTTTCGATTTTTTGTGTTCTCTATTTTCATGTGCATTGTTGTCTCATGTTGACTTCTAGCTTGTGTTTTCTATTTGTGTGTTCTACTTGTTTTCTATGCTTGGTTGGTTGGTTTTTTGATGTTTGCTTCTAGATGCTTTATGTTGATTTCTATGTTATCCATATTTTTCCTGTCTGGGTGTCTATGTAGCCCATTTTGACCTCTTCCTGTCTTACTAGGGAATTCAACCTCACAACTCTACCAAAACCCTGCGCAAAACCGTGGACCAGTGAGAAATCCAGGAGACGATCTCGGAGTCCCTTCCATGGCTGGTTTACTATTTGGGGTTTCCCAAAATGAGGGATACCTTTTTGGGGTCCTATAAGAAGGTTTAGAGTACTTGGGGGTCTATGTTAGGGTCCCACCTATTTAGGGAAACTACTATTTAGGCTTTCAAAATTTTAGGGTTGAGGGAGAGCTTCAGGGATCCAGGGAGTTGCCTATCAATTTTTGGCATGGCTTGTAGAAATTGCAGAAAGACACCTGGAATTCAAAACGCAACCGCAAACCTGGAAATCCGCAAGCTGTAAACAGTTCAACCACAAAACTGAAACCCCAACTGCTACATCTCGAAACCCAAAGGCCAGAATTCCAAATCCTGGACCTGAAACTCTCTAAGAAGGACTCCTTCAAAGGGCGCTGCATAAGAAAACCCTGCGGTTCTTAGGGGATCTGTCCTGTGTAGTGGGCCTCTGCAGAGCTACCCTGGCTTGCTGTTAAGGAACTTATATTAAGTTACAATAATGGCTATATGCAGTAATTCATAAGGTTTCTCCAATACAGTAACTTAAATCAAATTCTTTCACAACAACCCAGTACCTGGCGTTGAGTGCCCTGCAATGGACTGCTTCCACAAGCCCAGCCGCAGGGGGCTCAGCAGGAACGCCATGCTGCTAGAAGGTGATAAATCAATAGACGTGCTGGCTCAAGGGGATAATGTAGTGGCCGTTGTATTAGCGCTAGAGTAGGGCTTCAAGGGGTATTATTTGGTAAGGTAGGGCTGGAAGAGAATCATATTGGTAATTCTTCAGGCTCGGATGTTATCTTGATTCGCGTTTGACTGCGCGATGTTTCTGGGCTTTTAGGAAGGATAGAATTGCCGGCAGTGAGACACCAGCTGGAGCCGCGAGCAGTTTAAACTTAGGGTTTAGGACTTTGGGATTACAGCGTGCAGCTTTAGAATTTTGTGGGTGAAAGCTTCAGGTGGTCCAGGGATTAAGGGCTCTACTATACTATAGTATAAATGATTGGGTCTAGGGTTCAAGGCCTACTGGGTGTGGAGGAAAGTGTTTTCAAACTTAGACTGGCATCTTTCCGTTGCAGTCCAAGCATGCTAGGTGCTATGCCACTAGTGCTACTACTGCTACTGCTACTACTGCTGCTACTACTACTACTACTACTACTACTACTACTAGGCAGGTCAGGCATAGACTTGCTCAAGGTGCACGTGGATTGCAGGGTGTCTGGCTGCGGAATGTGGAAACAAAGCAGATTACAGTTGCTCTTACGGTTGTGACTACTACATCCTTAATGAACTGGGGGGACTAGGAAGCATCAAAACCCAAACGCTAGATAAAGTCTTCTCATAGGGGTTCCTATTCTAAGGAAGTTTCATGCCCGTTGTCACATGCTTCCCAAGATTCCGTAAGGAAGTCAGATGTGTATCCTTAATGCTTCCCAGGATTCCCAAAACTAGCAACTATATAAAAGTTTGCCGAAGAAGAGCCAGGACAAGGCAGCACAGAGCCCCATGACATGAGGTATGAACAGCAAAAAGGAGAAAGCTACAGACACTGAAGCATTAGGTAGTCTCCACAAATAAGGGGACCCCAAGATAGACCTCGAAATGCAATTCAATCCTTATTATGGGGAACCCAATTAGGGACCCCTAGTTTTTGGAAACAAAGGCAACAACACAACCACAAATCTCAAGCCACAGCCCCCCATGCAACTCCTTTGGTTCCCCACAAACTCCTTAGAAAACAGAGCCAATCTACTCCTCAAGCGGGACCCCTGTAGCCTCCTTATTGTCTCCGGGTATCTCGAGATTAGCCCCCAACACCCCAAAGTCCTCCAAAAGGATCAGGGTCCCATGGCATCCCTTTGTTTTGAGCGCATTCGGACAAGGGTGACATAGAATCGAGGCGTGTCTGCGCCGCAATGCGGCAAGAGGACAAGATGCCGAAGACCCCACGGGCTGCTGGGAGCAGTGCTCTTTCTGTATACCAGAATTTCTAATCTTAAAAGCAAAGTCTGCCTGGGTGTGTGTACGTATATAAATAACTAAATGAACATACATATATATATATGTAGTTATATGCATATTAATCATATCTTTTTCTTTATATATGTGGGCTACTCAGCACCCCATACCACCTCCAGTTTACTACAGGTACTTGGTGGCATGGCTGCAAGAAGCTCTGGAGAGGTCCCTTCTCGCAGACTTAGGAGTACAGATACCAAAATGGGATACCTTCTTGTGAGACCCCTTGATAAGGATTATAGTGTTTGGGGGCCTTGCTTAGGGTACACGGATTTAGCGAAACATGTCAAAAAGATACTGCGATTTTTGGACGGGATGTCCAACCTGCTCGGAACCCTTAGAACAGGCTTGTTCAAAATTCTGGGTATGACTTTATATAAGCATGTTGGATCAAGATCAACCACCTTTTTTTAAGTCTGATACTCTGCAGCCTGATCCGATTCCGAGCCCTGAACCACAGAAACCACCAAGCAATTCCTGTTTGAGCACCCCATAGTCAGGCTTATTCTGCATCTACACGTTCTGCAGCCCTCGATAGCTTTCTGAACTCAACTTTGAGGCAAGCCTGGAAGCCGTCTCCGGTCGGGTCTTCACCTGCCTTAAATGATGTGCTCGAGTCGGATCTGTAGGGGGTCCAAAAAGAGGACATGGCTCCCAAAAAAGGAGGATAGCTATTTCGAGGACTACAGTGCATTCGGTCTACATTATGGCCCCCGCGCCGTATGGAATCTAAAAAAATATTGCAACTTCCCGAAGCTTCCACGACTCCGTGCAACTTTGCTCAAACCTAATCCTACATGTCAACACCCCAAAGTATAGGAACCCAGATATCATCCTCACTTGCTCCTCAAGAAGACACAGCCCAACTGTTAATCCTGGCCCCAAGCCTTGAGAAATATACACCTTCAGCCCCTCTCCTATGCTCTAGATTTACTCCGAATGAGACGTAGAGCTCTTGAAATATGTTAAGTGTTCATCCGAACTTTAGAACTCAGGATGTAAAACGTAAGGTAAACCAAGGTCGCAACAAGTGATCTTCCCCAGAGACCACGTTGATGCACTGCTTCCCCTATGCCCCTAGGGACATCTTTACTGCGGGCAAACAAGCGGCTGCTGAGCTGCGACTCCACATCGGGGCCAGCTAAGTTTAGGGTTTAGAGAAAGAAAGGGCGAAGGGCTCAGAGATTCAGGGTTCAGGGTTTTGGGGGGGTTCAAGGTTTCTGGGGAGTTCTGGTCTGAGGCTTTTTTGGGTTTGGGGCTCTGGCCTCCCTAGATTTACCATTCAGTTTGGGTCTAGGTGCAGTTGGGCTTCAAGTCTTTAAGGCTTACAGGCTTCATACCTACCCTAAACCCTAAACCTAAACCCAGAACCCTAAACCCTAAACCTAAACCCAGAACCCTAAACCCTAAACTCTTACTTTTGCGGCATGCAGACCGAGGATGCCTCAAGAAGACTGCAGCTACTTAGCGCTCAGGGAGCCGGCTCAGGGTTTAAGATTGTGGGGCTGAAGGTATGATAACACCAACCAAACCTAAGCGGGTTTCATTAGGGTTCAGGCCTTAAGGTATGATAGCAACAGAGCAGAGATACCCAGTATAGCTTAGGTGGACCCCCCACCCAGTAATAGTGACTATAAGGGATAATAGGGATCATGTTAGGGTCCTCTTATATGCCCATTATACCACTATTACAGGGTGGGGGGGTCCTCCTAAAGTATAGCTGTCTAACCTTTCTTTCAACCCAGGATTCCTTGCAATGCAGCTTGAAAAAGCTCTGGAACGGAGCTAGATTCAGCTCAGCTTCAAAGCCATCTGAGCAACAGTTAAAGGGAATCTAATGGGAACCCCAAACAGGGAACCCCGAGAATCTAGCAGGGATATAGTGAGCTTTAAGCATATAACTACCAGGGTCCTTGTATTCCTGTCATATTGATACTGTATTCTTGCATTCCGTATTAAGTCCTTTCAATACAAATCAGAAGAATTATAGTGATAATAAATGATAGCAAGTTCTACAATCTAAGCACAGACGATACATTGGGACCACCTGCCACCGTACTTCCTGAAGCTTAAGCCCTAAACCATCTTTAAGCGGGTATAGCCCTGGGGTGTCCATGCTAAATGCACATGATCTAAGGTCTGCAGGTCAGAGATAAGGGCTAAAGCGTAGCCTTAGACATTGGGCTTCGGGCTGAAGGCTTCAGATTGAGGATTGCAGAGCTTATGCAGGGCTCTTGTAGGAAGATAATTCTATGAAACTGCGTACTCCTAGAGAGGCTCACCAAGAAAATGAACTCTAGATGTCGTAACCAAGACCACAGTCAACACATCTCACGTGGGGCTTGGGCTGAGAAAGCTGTTGTTGCCCGTAGGCGTGCGATGTATCGCTGGGAGTGAGCCGTAGCTCGACCGCACACAGCCACCCAAGTAGCTAGCTGCGGGCGTGGCTACTCCTCGCATTTGTGAAGTGCACTGTGAGTCCTGCATCACCAGCCCTTTCTTGATGGCAAAATGATATTTTGTCAAGGGAAACAAAACGAAGAAGCATCGGAGAGAAGCGACCGACAAGGCTGCAGCAGTATCCAAGCCAGAGGGTGGACCAAGAATGGTGGCAAACAGACTATTCTCAAAAGGAACCCCTTTATTCCCGACAAGTCCTGAGGTTCCCAAAGCTTAGACCTCCATACCTTCCTCCTCGTCAACAGGACCCAACGATCGACGATCTATCTCTCAAGATATCTTGCGTAGGCAGAAAAACGTCCACTGGTTCGGCAATGAGATCATGCGCGGAACATCAGTAATGGTGGGTTGAGGATTCGCAGAGTTAAAGGTTAAAGGTTTGCAGTTGGGACCTTGTGGCAGTTTGCAAACCGTGCAAGATCCAACATACGATAGCTTCTTCAGCCTGCCTACACCCCAAACCCCAAATCCCAGACCCTAAACAAAAGACCTTAAATCCTAGAGCCTGAATCCCAAAACCTGAAAGCTAAACCCTAGATCCTAAACTCTGGGCACTAGTGAAACATGGAAAGGGGCGACCTAAACCCAAGATGCTAAACTCTGGGCCCTAAATAAACAAGGAAAGGGGGAACTTTAAAATCCCAACTCCAACTCTAAACCCTAGATCCTAAACCCTTAACCCCCTAAACTCTAAATAGCAATTTCCATTTGATTTTTCATTATCCCAATATAAACCCTAAACATGAAAGGGGTAGCTTAGGGCAATGCAAGGCTCACAGTCCAGAGCCATCCAATGCAGAATGGCTTGCGCGCGGCCAACGCAAGAGACTGTTCTTTTTATTGGGTTGTCGGGCTTAGGGCTTACAAATGTTCGTTGCTTAGGGTTTAGGAGTGTTTGTGGCTTAGCGTTTACGGCTTAAGGTTTGGTGCATGCTCAGGGCTTAGGGCTTAGGAGAGCTTATCACTTAGGGTTTAGCGGTTTAGGATTTAAGGCTCGGGGCTCAGGGTGAAAATTAATGGCGGAGGGCATGGGATTTTTTGAAGTCGTTGCATGGCTGTTGAAGGGGCTTGCCAAGTGTAACTTTCGTGAGCCCAGGGCAGGTCCATCCTTGTTTATTACAAGTAGCATCAACAGCTTGTGGTGCGTAAGGTCAGGAATCTGGACTGTCGGAAGGAGAGGCCTCATGGAATGCTAGAAGCGAGAAGTCACAACTGCAGCTGGTACTGAAGACCGCCCCGCAGAAACACGCGATTTGTCCCACCAAACAACTGAGAATATTTTGCAGATAGGCAGAAGCCATTATCCCGGCTTCCTTGTAATAACCCCAATATAACCCCAATATAACCCCAATATTACCCTAATATTACCCTAATATTACCCTAATGGGTACCATGAGTGGGCTTGAAGCCTAGCATGATGTAGTGCATTTAACTACTCTTGAATGCACCAGTGAGCGTAGCTTGGATCGCATCCCGTGACCTGGTCCCCTAAATGGGTTTAGGGTTTGGGGTCTAAGGTTCAGGGCTTAAGGCTTAGGATTTCGGGCTTAGGGTCCCAAACTTCCTGTGCACAAAGCTCAGGGGACAGAGTTTGCAAGCGGGCTTGGGGGCCTAAATCATAACAATCATGGGGAGTCTAGAAAATTAGGTAGGGTTATGCAGGGATTCTATACATAGGGCTGTATAGGAATGTTACCTCAATAACGGAGAATCAGATGGAAAAGAACATGGAACATGAAATGGAAGCTAGATTAGGTGGACTCTCCCCCGTGCAATAGTGACCATAAGGGACCATAGGGGTATCTTAGGGTCCTATTATATTCCTATTGTACCACTAGCGCACTTCTTAGGGTTGAGGATTCTATTGGACTGATGGAGACAAAATGGCTGGAGCCGAAACTTACGCCCTGAGATCGCGTTCAGGGTTCAGGGCTGAAAGCCTCAGGATACAAATAGGGTTCTATGGGGGATTTGAAGGATTGTATGGGGATTATCTAGGGGTTATAAACATACAGTAGCAACAAGAACGACAAGAAAAACAACAATCATGAGATTAAAGGAAAGGGAGAAAATGGCAATGACAATGAATACTCTCCCAACGACGACAACACCACGACAACGAGGACGATGACGAGGAAGATCTGCACATGCAAGTCTAGCCAGGGGATTCCTGGTATTAGACTAACTACAACTTGAAATTCTTGAAAAGCTCAAGGTAACTTCTTTTTTTGTCACATCATACGGGGATCGAAAGGAAAAACATGTTACTTCATCTTGGGCAATTGGAGCCCTATTTCAGAATACCACTCAAGAGTTCTGTCCGTGGGCCACATCCACCAAAGAAGGCCAAGAGACCTTTGTGGGTCCTTTCAGGGACGTCAGCTGTGTTGCTCGCAGTTCTGAGCAAATAGGTTGCCGAAACAGTGGCTATTTCAAAAATATTTGAACCACTAGCATTAATTTGGGCTTCATAAACTAAACAGGGGGGATTTAAATCTCAACATACTATGTGAACCCAACAAAGACTTGGAAACCCCCCACACTGAGGCTTCCGAACTTCGGTCTAGGTTGCATGGCGCCTCCCCGCTAAAGGACCCCACAAGGATCGGGATTCGGTAACTCTGGTCACCAATCGCACAGATCGCTGCTGCCACCTATCCTTTTCTTCTAGATGTAGGGGGCGTACTTGTAGCTGACTTGAAAAATACCCGCGAGCCTCCGAATACTCAAACCAAGGCGTTCAGCTACTCTCTCCTTCCTGTTAAAATGTTCCCAAAATCCTCCAAAGAACTGGCGATGTTCAGTATGGCTGTGTTGCATATGGGGGAGAGACTGAACCCGAGAGAGCCAAAATGGGATCATATAGTAACAAAATTTTGCGCTCATTGCTGTTTGGGGTCAGGTGCTCATGAAAATTGGCACTCAAAGCTCCAAACCCTTAAGCCCACCTAACCAGAAAGCCCCAAAATGCTCAGAACCTTACACCTCTGTACCTGAGCCCAAAACTTTAGTCCCCCAGTAAGTACTGAGGCCTCTGCATTCAGTGGTAGTTTCCAAAATAAGCAGACCTAAATATGGACCCCAAAAAAATATAAGTCTCATTATAAAGAGCCCAGAGAGAAACCTAACTTTCAGAAACCCCCAAGTGGTGAAAGACCCATCTCGAAAGCAAGCAGACGATCGCTGACCTCCTTCCTTGAAGTCCAAGCAGATTGGTTTGCAGTCGAGGCTTTTGTGTGTTGTTTGGCTTCGGGGTTGAACCCTAAATCCAAAACCTGAGAAACGGAATCCTGGTAAAGCTAGTGTCTTGCGCATATGTTTTGGGCTACAGGAAGAAGGTGTATATAGGATTTAAACCATAGGGTTTGGGGCAGCTAGGGTCTAGGGAGTATGGTCCACGATTTGAAACTTTGGTTCTTGTGGTTATGTGGCCCCCAAAAAATTCATGTCCCAAGACCATCTTGACATTCAACCGCAGTTTCGTAGGGAGTTAGGATGTAGGGCTTAGGAATCATAAGTCCAACTTCAGGAAATGATGTTTGGTAACTAGTAGCAGATTGAGGCTGCGAGTCCTCTGCATGGTCCCTCGTCAATATGGTTCCCTTTCAGGATCATACTAAGCAAGTCCTACTCTGCGGGGGGAGAGGAATCAACAAGACTGGACTGAACATGCTTAGGTTCTTCAAGTCGGTGCGTTGGCAAACCTTCTTACCCCATCGAAAATCAGGGAAACACTGGTGCTTAGTTCTTTTGATGGCCCCATGACCCTGTTTTTCATCTCGGACTCCAAGACGGCACATACCTCGCCTCTCCCTGGCTTTGTAGCTATGCAGTAGGAGGGCAACTTTTAATTATTGGAAAACAATAACTTGCTTGCCCCACCCGCAGGCGGTTGAGACAGCTAGACTTGCGGCGCGCGTGGATGCATCCCCCACAGCTTTGGGCTTACCTTTGGTTAGCCGGGAATGAAGGGTTGGAAAAGAAAATGGAAACTAGTATAATGGGTTATATATGGACTACTATAAGGATCCCAAGGTAAGTTGGGCCTAGTGTACGTTGATTTGGGCTTTAGGGCTGGGCTAGTCTAAGACGTAAGGATTCAACCTAAGGGTTAAAGCCGAGGAGTGCAAGTCTTGGGGTAGACGCAGTTCAGGACTTCTAAGGGTTAGGGTAGACAAAGTTCAGGACTTTAGGGTTTTGGCTTTGGGATTTGGAGTGCTGGAGCTCCCTCTCTGATCTTACGAAGAACCTTGAAGCCTACGACAGCTCCGAGTAGGTAAAAGTGCGCCCAGGCGTAGCGGCCCTGTGTTTGCAAAAGCTTCCTCCAACTTACACCCCGAACCCTGAATCCCGCGCCATCAGGCCTAAACCCTAAACTCCCCCGAACCCAAGGATCCGAAACTCCCTTCTCTAAATCGCTCATATGGCTGTGGGAATGCCACCGCTTGCGATGCTCGCAAAGGTTTCCAGCAAAACTGATGCAAGAGGTCCTGGTGCAAGCCTAGAAGTCTGCTTGGGGGTTCCCCAAAACAAGGGCTTTTGCAGAGTATTTGAGGATTATATTGTTGTTCGTGTCTATCTTGGGTCCCCCTGTTTTGGGAATCTACTACATGGGACTTTACTGCTTCAGGATGTTTGGGGCTTAGGGCTTGGGGTTTGGGGTCTAGGATTCAGGCTCTAGGGATGTAAATCTGGTCTGCCTGCAAACTACTTAGTTGCAGGTAAACAGACTGCAAAGGGTGGAAGTGGGAAACATCCTGAGTTCTACATGCTAAAACAAACACTCTAAACGCCAAGCCATTGTTGGCAATCCCTGATTGTTGTCCGTCATCCGATGCCCACCACAGAAGCAGGAGCTCCAAGTGAAAGAGCCCACAAACTCCAAACCAACTAGTCTATATAGTAGTTTCCCAAAATCTAGACCCCAATATACTATAGTCCTTCTTATGGGGACCCCCAAAAAAGGTACCCCTAATTTTCAGGAAATCCCCATAGAGTCCCTCTTTGGAGACTTCAGAATATTAGGTTACGAGCTGTTCTCCTCTGGGGCTCTACCTCGAAAAGCTTCTCCTAAACCCAAAAATCGAAACCTCAAATCCTGAAGCCTGTTCCCCGGCCTTAAGCCCTGATCTCAACACTGTTGCATCCTTCCCTGAACCCAGCTCTACAGCACAGCCATCTTTAGTAAAACCAGAAGGCAGAACCTTACACCCTCAGAGAGCTGTAGGTAATCAGTGCAGATCCCTGGCTCAGCCCCCACCCTGCGTCCAAAATCCAAAAGCACAAATCCCATATCCTAGGCACCGGACCTACACCCTACACCCTAACTGACAAACTTTAAACCTCAAGCCACGAATCCCTACATCCTGAACCCCTAAAACCGAAGCCAACACCTTACGCCCTGAACACTCTAAGCCCTAAATACCCTATAGAATTCCTGCTATAGAACCTACTTTCTGAACCCTCGACTCTTCAAGGACTGCCAGGGCCGTCTCGGAGAAGTGTATGCACAGGCCGAAGCCTTTGCCTTGAGAAATTGGGGCCTCGGAGCTCTCTTTTTGGGGAGGGCTGTCGTCAAGTTTAAGGTTTTGGGCTTCGGGTTTCGGATTTAGGGGAGCTTTAGGATTGAGCTAGTATCAAAAATGTGTTGGAGGGGTGGCTTTGAAAACTTGGTGCCTAAGAGCATCTTCGGAGGTCCTCCAGAGCTTTTGATACTGCAAATGTTTGTAATAAGATCTTGAGGCGGGTTGGCGGGTTGTCACAAGGCCTTCCGGTGCTAAGATTTTAGGGTCGGCACCATGAGAAAGCGAAGCCTCTGATCTGGTTTGGTCAACTAAAATGCAATACCTAAGCAGATCCAAACAAACAGAGCAACTACAAGGAGCTCAGGCAGCTGCAAAATCCCAAACTTTAGAACTTCAAACCCTTCATAAAACTCTAGTATAATATGTCCCAAAAAGCCCTGCTCGAAACTGAAGACGACCATACTTGAAACCCTGCGCAACCTCCAGTATATGAGCAGTTTCTCTTGCATGTTCCCTTTTATCATCCGTGATTTGAGCTGTCCCGGGCTCCAACCCTACACCCGAAACCCTGAACTCTAAACCCCAGGCCTGCCTAGGCCCTGGGACCCAGAACTTCCTCCGGCAGCTGTTCACACCTACATTGCAAGCCTTGTGTAGAGTGAATGGGCCGGTGTTTTCCGGAATTACATATACTCTGAAGAAAGCCTAAGCCCAGCAACCTTGTGCTGGGGGACGTCGCCGTCAGGGTCCAAGGGGGGCTCTGGCAGGCTTTCCCCTGAGGTTGCCGGAATGCTGGGCCTCCCAAGAACAACCCACGAATCCACGAACTCACAAGCGCTTCCAAAAAGGGTTTCTGAGGGCCCCAAAACCTTGGAACCTTCAATGTGGTCAGTGCACCAGGTGAACAGCCTTCCAGGCTCCGAGCTTTCGCACCTGCCCTCGCGACGAACACTGCAGGAAGGCGCCAAAACCATGGATAGATACTATGATACTTTCAAAGTGGGAAATTAGGGCGGCGGCCCGAAACCTGTGGATGCCTGCGCAAACAGGGGGTCGGAGGATAGCTGGGTTCTGATCAGAGATGTGCTTTTGCAAGAAATGCCCCCGCACACCGCACACACCTGGGTGTGTTGGGAGCCATCGCGCGACAGGACGCCCTGAACTGAACCCGAAACCCCTTCTGGGCCCCAGGCTTGCTGGCTTAGCCTTTTCAATCTTGCTTCTTTGCGGAAAACCTCAGCGGTATCACTCAACAAGGAACGGGCTTCAGGTTCAGGGGCTTCCGGGAAATGGTTTAGATAGGGTTTTGGGTTCAAGGAGGTTTAGGGTCCAGGGTTCAGGGTTTAAGAGACTAAGCTTCAGAACTTGGAGTTTGGAAGCCCTTTTAGGATAGGTTCCCGAAACCCAGATTAGAGCCAGGGAGGATTGCTGGTGCGGTGGGCCTCAAACTACATCTACCACATATCATGTTTACCACGTTCTTGGGTGTGAAGCCCTGTGAGCCCCAAGACTTGATCCAAGACGCCAGAAACGGCTCGGCTCACAGAGTAGAGTCATGACCATCCGTAAACCCGAAACACTAGATTCCAAAAGCCCTAGAACCTGCGACCCGAAGCTCCTGAAAATTAAAAGACCTAAATTTTTGACCCCAAACTCCAAATCTTTCAGGATCTGCAGAGGTGCTCAATGGAAAGAATTTCCAAGTTTCACCGCACTCTACCAGTTGTACTCTTCTTTGAACGACCTATGGGCACAATCACTATGGGGATGAACTAGCGCTGGAAAACAATGTGTACATATATATATATATATATGAGCCCGATACCTTTTGGGTTAATGCGCCTGGGATT
>CAJNIZ010038890.1:0-10440 GCA_905231905.1 Symbiodinium pilosum | reverse complement strand
TTTTTTTTTGTTTTTGTTTGGTTTTTTGGGTGTTTTTGCTATTTTTAGATTTGCTTCTGCTTGTTTGATTTTTTCATTTTTGTTTGTGCGTTAATGGACTCTACTTGCTTGGAAAAATCTTCAAGACTGTGTACCTCTAAGAATACAAAACGAAGAAAGGCGGCGTACCTCGATTATGCTAACAACCTTAAATATATAAATGTATAAAAACGCAGGGGTCGAGGTACGCCGCCGAACCAAATAACCATACATGCTCGAGATGAAACCCCCAAATAAAGGCTCTGCGCCGCCTACTTTGAACAAAACCCGAACAGAGTGCCATAGAAACCTCTGCTATACACTCCAACACAAGTCCTCAAGATGAATGGAAGCCAAGACCAGGGCACGTGGGCTAGAACAAGGGGAGCAAAATTAGGGGTACCTACTTGGGGATCCCTATGATAAGGATTCTGGTATTTGGGGGTCTGTATTGGGGTCCCCCTATTTTAGGCAACTAGCTGATGAAGGGGTTTTGTGTAGTGCGCGTAGGCGTGCGCCAAACAGCAGCTTGAAAATCCGATCCTAAACCCTGCGTGGAGTAAGTACCTCCGACCCTCCAAGCAACCGTCAAGTTGAGAATCACAGCCCGCAATGCCCTTAACCCCCAACCCAAAGCCCTACACCTTAACCCAAGCCACCCGCTTCTTTATTTATTTGCCGCCCCCGCCCCTTTCGCGGGACCTGATCACCAAACCAGGACCACTGCAGAACCTGGCACTGACAGGAGCTGAGGGATTCAAGGGTCAAGGCGTAGGTTTAGGGGAATATGTAGGAGTATATATATATATATATGTAAAGGGTTATACATGTAAGGGGGTATATATGTAGATGGGGTCTAGGGTTCCGGGCTAAAAGTCTTTTGGGTGTTAGGTATCAAAAGATTAGGGGCAAGGGTTCTTGGTTCAAGCTTTATAAAGGCTCTCTTTCTAGTGTTTCTATTTGCCATAGTCGAAGAACGTCAAAATGAGGGGGTCCTCCATGGCCCAGTCCCAATTTACCAAGGCCTTCCGACAGTTAAAGCTCTAAACCCCAAGTGCCGAAGCACCACAAACGCCCTACTTTGGGAGCCTGAACCATTGCCTCCGCCATTCTCTATCGACCTCTTAGATTCCAAAATGCCCAGCAACTTGATTCTACCTGTGATATACTCAGAACCACTCTTGAAACCCTGAACCCTTTATTACCTAAATCTTCATCCCCATCTGGGCCTTGGCGTTCTCTGAGAAGGACACCTCGAAGGTGCAGTCCTGGCGGTGCGGGAGTTGAGGTGTGGTTTACGGTGCAGGGTCGCATAACGCTTGTGGATACGGTGCACATGCCCAAAGGTTCAGGCTTCAAGGGGGTTCGGGTGAGTTCGGGACTTAGAGCGCATGGAGGTTTGGGTTGCTTTTTCCGTTGGGGGGGGGACCAAGTTTTTAGGTTCGGGGTTGTGTTGTGGCAAAGGATTCAGGGCTTTGGGTAGAAGAATTTTGGATTAGGTCAGGGGTCAGGTTGAAGGTGTACCTATGGCCGACTCTCAAATCAGCTTTTTTCTAAAGTTGTGGGATTGTTGAATGTCTTCTTGTGAGTAAGATGCAAGGAGGAGATGGATGAGATAGGAATCATGAACCTTGCCGTGAAATGTCCCGGGTCCTGGTGTCCCTAGGTATATTGCGAAACACTAGTGTTGTCTAGAAAATTGTTAGAACAGAAGGGGTTGTAGGATATAACCATCTTAAGACCTGGGATCTTGGGTTTCCAGTATGCCTGCAGATATGATTAACAGTTTTGCAAACAATCCCAATTTCGAGAACCTAACCAGTAGCAGCTCAGCTTCAACACGCGACACACGACGCTACTTGTCGGTTCATGGGCGGATGGATGTAAGGCTTTAGATGCCCTAATTCATTTTGCCTTTAGAACTCGCCAGCTTTAAAATACTCGGAAACGAAAAAAAAGGTGTATGGCGGAGTGTGGGCAAGGTTCATGCCCTCACTCCATGCGAACAAGATGCAAGATTAGCGGATGCAGAGCGAGCTACGGACCCATATGCCTTGTGTGGTAGTTGGCCCGCAGAATACGCGCCCCGTGGTCCTAGTTTCCACAAGTAGGGGTCCCCAATGTAGCCCCAAAGCGTTATGATCCTTATTATAGGGACCCTCCTTGAATCAATGTGTCCAAGAAGCCCCTACGTAATCAGTGTATTTTCCCTCGGAGAATCCAGACATTTCCCTGCTCATCTGTAGTCACCTGCAACTTCAGGAGGGGAGGAAATCGTCCCAAATGCGACCCTGAACTCCACACCCTACACCCTAAACCGTACTGGAAGCCGTGGAAATGGACCAGCAGGTTCATGTTTACAAAAAGGTAATGGAAGATGAAGTTGAACCTGGGGTGATATAAGGATTTAGGGAAAAGGGTATAATTCTCCGGAAATTTCCCGAAGCCCTTAACATTGACCCGATAATACTATATATGCCACATATAAGACATATAACCCTACTATGTAATCCTGTATTCCCAGGAAAGGTTGCGGCAACGTCTGCCTCCTGTGTGCGATCGCAAAAGAAATCCATCTGCTCGGGCAGGATGGGCACTGACCAGTACTTCCTGGGCAGTACAAAGGTTCCCAGACCCTCAAAAGGATCTAAAAATTAGATCCCCTAGAACCATAGGGTGAATTATATAAGGATTATATAGGGGTTATAATGGGTCTATATAGGTATCTAATTTTTAGATCCTCCCAGGGGTCTGGGTTGCAGTTATAGGCAAAATCCATGAGGGTTATATAGAGAAGATGTAGGAAGGCTTGGGGTACATTAGGGGGCCTTCTAGGGTTGAACATGAAGTCCTGGGCTTGGGGTTTAAGGTTGAAGGCCGACCTCATGATTTTTAAAAATTGGTGTGTGGGATTTGTGGTCAGGGTTCCTTAGTCACCAAACCACATCATGTTACCATATAGGGTGCAGGCAGGATCATACCCAAACATCACAACAGAAAGGCTCATTCTTAACATTGCTCGTGGGACATCTTCACGAACTCATATTACTTTTCTTGGGCAGCTCCCGAGTTGTTGAAGCCTTAGAGCACTTTGAAAAACAAACATGGGTTAAGGGTTGAAGGATGTTCCACATGGTTCCTGGGTTCCAATATCCTACGTCTGCTTGGTATCAAGGTCCTCATGGTAGTTTCCCAAAATAGGGGGACCCCAACATAGACCCCAAAATACCATAATCCTTTCTATAGGGACCCCCAAATAGGTACCCCTAATTTTGGGAAACCCCCCCGATCATGATCAGACAACACTACCCTTTGGGCGTCCATGTACCGATCGGGATCCTTGCCGTTCCTCCTGGCTTTAAAGGGGATGGCAAACTTACTCAAGATCCTCCGAAGGGAGTCTCGCACAAAAGTGAGGGTACCTTTTGAAAATCACTATGATAAGGATTATAGCATGTGGGGTCTACATTCAGGTCAACCTATTTAGAGAAACTACCATAAAGAGTCCAACTTGAGAGCAGGTGACCCTCATGGGCTGGACTTGTGGGCCTCAGAAACGAAACCGAAAGCACCCACATGCTTTTGATGGATGAAGAACCTGATATAGGGTTTCGGGCTCCGGGCTTTTGAGGCATACGGCATACTTTGTTATAGGATAAAACAGTTGAGGATGAAACCTGGAGAGACTTTGTAAAGTACTCAGAAGTTGTTGAACTCAAACCCTGGCAGAACTGATGCCTGCATAAAGACTCCACAACTCTACCAAACGAAGCCAGAACCTACACCGTCAGCCTTAGATCCTAATCTCTGACTAGTAGCTTCCATTTTCTTTTCCAAGTATATCCTATAATCCTATGATCCCCTACATTACCCCTACGGCCATCGACATGTTCAAAAGGGCCCATGTGGAGTTCCACTTTACGGTTTTGGGTTGCAAACCACTTCCAGAATAAAGATCATGCCGGATACTATTACACCCAAATCGAACTCACGCCCTTGCTCAGAATCGGCTTTAGGAAAACCACTGTGGTGCTAACTGTTCCTGTGGATCCTCTGGTCAATACCACGCACGGCTGACATCTTAAGCATGGTTGCGAACCCAACTACCCCCAGTCGAAACACGATGTGTGGATTCATTGCCTCACATGCGGCTTTCTCGAAAATGGACCGCTGCCTTTTTTAAGATGGTCTGCGAACCCTAAAGCCGTTCGCTTGAAGGACTCCGCAGGCGCCGTTTTCCGCCACTTCCCAGTCCAGTGCAGCCCGAGATTCATCTGTCCGTACATGAAGGCCCGAGCCTGGATCTTGAAGGGTTTGGGACTCGGGGGTGACAATTGGGGCGCAAATTGTTGGAATAGTGGAGGGTCAAATGTAAAACAAAATTGAAAGGAAATGAAAACTAGGGGGCAGGGGGAGCTTCAGGTTTAGAGTCTAGAATTCAAGGCTAAGCTGAAAGACCAGGGTTTCAGGCGTTTTTGATGAGTCTTCGCTTCAGTGAAGTCTGGTAGCTTGCATGAATAAAGGTCCCCAAAAAACTCCATCAATATAAGCCCTCATATACTGTAATACATGTTACGGGGAACCCCCCAAAAAGGAATCCCCACTTTTGGGAAACTCCCAAGTATCTCCAAGCTCTGCCAGCCAATCTCAACAGGCACCCTCAAAGCTGCAGGTAGCCACAGGCTGAAAAAATTAATTAGGCAGCCTGCATTTGCAATAAATGAAAGGCACCAAAAAGTGCAGTCTCAACTTTTTCAACCCTTCATGACAAAAAGAACATCAAAGCACCAACGCCTGGATGATCACAAAATCTTTAGCGTTCCCCCTTTTGATCGCGAAGCTGAGGGGTGGAATGCTGCAACACAGATCCAACTCCGAATTCGCTAGCATATGCAAACACCAAAGAGCTTAAACCATAGACCCAAAACTACTCCACAGGATATCGAGACTTGGCTCCGGGCGGGAAGCTTCATCCACGCCATCAGCTTATCCTGGGGTCAGTCAACTTGCGTGGCTGTGTAGTCAAATGGGTCCACTCTCAAGGTCGCCAGTTCAACTCAAACACCTGGGTCTATTTTGGGGCTATAACGGTGGGGGCACCTAACTCATGAAAAACTACGCGTTTAGGGTTTCAGCAACAGGTTTTAGGGTGTAGGATTGGGAACATGGCTCGATGGGGATGGTGTAAGACCAGGACTTGAAGAGGGCAAAAGCTTTTGGAGTTCAGGACACAAAGGGCTTTCGTAGAGAGTATGCAGCCATTGCAAGTGGTATAGGTCAATGTGCGGTTGCTGCGCAGCTCCATGAACAATTAGGCTTCAGGGCTTAGGATTTAGAACGAGCGACAAAAGGAATGGCTGCCTGTAGGATTACGGACGATCAATTTGCACGAAAACCAGGGGATCTCAGAACTGCACTGAACCATGCTTTACTTTGTAGCTTCCTATCACCTACCTGCAATACGCAAACCTACGCCCTCAAACGTAAACGCATGCAACCCGATTCCTTTGATGATGGCACAGCTCCACTGCTGGCAGCACGACTACTGGAAGGGCTATCAAAAAAGATCCAGCAATTATGACAATGCAGAAACTGGCCATGATGTTGATCCCGGCAGTACTCTTCCTCGTCGCCGCGACGGTGATAGTGGCAGTAATACAAGTATTTGCAAAAGGACCAGCAAGCAGGGGCTGGTAATTGTTGTTGCTGTGGAAGTGGCAGGAGCAGCAGCTGTTTGGCAGCAACAACAGTAACAAGAAAATTGGGAATAATTACAACACCATCTTTGCAGGCTCGACCACATCGAGACTCGAGACGCATGGAAAAATTGGAACAAGTGCAACCTAACTCGGCGCTGAAATACCTCACATAGATCAATCCGTAGCTCCGGCAACTCTAAACCTTGAATCCCCCAGACTCTACGCAGCCTCACTAATGGCCTCGTCAATCCCCAATCGCCATACCCCCACTTCTGGCTACATGTGGACCTGCAAGCACCTCCCATCCCCCCCCCCGCCAGGTACAGCGTCGTCTTCAGGTTGAAGGGCACGTTGTATGTGAAACCTGGGAGAAGGGGTCTGAGTGACTCAGGTGACGGATTTGAGTTTAAGGTCGTGGGTGGAAGGTTTAAGTGTTTAAGGTTCAGGGCTGTGGTCTGAAGGTTTCGGGCAACGGCTTATAGGCTTCACTTTTCGAAGTGCGGAAGCCGCATCCGCAATCCGTCCGTTCTTCAATCTAATCCCACATCCTAATGACGTGGGAACTAAGAAGTCTACACCCTAGTCCCAGCCAAGCCTTATGTACTACTCCGAGTCCCCAGAGATAACATCCTACAAAGCCGAGTCCCAAGCACTTGCACTCGCCGTTGTCCTCGTTGCGGGAAAAGTTTGAGACTTGATTTGTAAGGCAGCCCCTTACATGAGCTCTTAATCGTGGGTTCCTCGTATATCCCCCTATATGTCATGTGAACCTGTTTCTGCACCTGCATAATGTAAGGCCTGAGGTTCTCAGTCTTGGGCCTAGGGCTTGGGATTCCGGAGGAAGCAATTTGATGGTCGTTTCTCGGTAAATATAGCTCTCCTGTTTGACAATACAATGATAAACCTAGAGTACCAGCTGATATAAACGTTAAAGGTAATATTTCTAGCTTTATTTGACTGCTTAAGTGTTAGAGGAGACAGGTTCGCAGGAAGTCGCACTGGGCTTCGTCAGAAAATCAGAGTCGTTTAAGAATGATGCGGGTGTTGCCAAAATGGCGCCCACGTGCTTGGAGCCCACATCTGTCATGTGTGGGGTTTGAATCACACAGAAATCAATCCTGAGATACAAGCTTGGGGAAAGCTCAGTTTGCTCGAAATAGGGTCACCTTCGGGATCTAAGGCATTATCAGGGCATCATAGAAGTCTCTTTATAGAAGGCCTCGGAATCTGCAGCAATACTCCGCTACTCCCTGCAACAAGTGAGAGTTTGGGTTTTCCTGAGCGTGGCTCCAGAAAAATCCCTAAACCCCAAACCTTAAGCCCTGAACCCCAGAACCTTGACCTCCTACCCCAAGCCACCCTCAACTCTAAACCCCCCCAACCCTAAATCCTAAACCCCATGCCCTGAACCCCCAAACCCTAAATCCTAAACCCCAAGCCCCAAAACCCGAGCTTACCAGCAAACGCAGCCCTGAAGCAGCTGTGGCCCAGCTGTCCTCCACTACCAGGCCACACTCCTTGGAGCTCTGAAGATATGGGTTGTAAGGTAGGGTTTAGGGTTTAGGGTTTAGGGAACTGCCCCCACCCATATTAGGGGTCCTATTAAGGGCTATATAACCATATTATAATTATTATCCAACTGTTACGGAGGGGGGGCAGTAGCCAAGATATGGGGTTTAAGGTTTGGAGACAAGGGCTGAGAGCTTAAGCTTTAGGACTTAGGCTTTAACCTTTAGTACTGGGGGGACACCCTAAGTATCTAAGGAAACATGTGATAGTACTGGCCCCCATGGAGTTGGGGTTGACAGATTTTCGGGTTTTGGCTTCAGGGTGCAGGATGTGCAGTTGAGGGAGGTGGGATGAAGGCATCATGTAGTGAGGCCTGGGCTTTCAGGGCTTAGGATTAGGGCTGCGTGGGTTGCTTGCAGAAAACGACATACCTGCGAACGCCTTACACGAAGCTTGATAGGCTTTATACCTCGTTTCCGCAACAGGCCCCCCAATGTAGATCCAATAAAAATGAACCGAGGCTGACAGTATTTGAGGTCACAGGCACAGTCCCAAACTCCCTTTTCCTGTAAACTCTCATAACATCCCCTTGCTTCCCTCCTACATTAGGATTTGCAAAGCTCAGTTCTTCTTGGGAGTCCTAAAAGAGTACAGTAACAATTTGGGGTATACAAAGCGGGCCCTAAGGTCCAAAATGCGCACAGACACCTCTCCTCAACATGCGAGCTTACGTGCCTCTTCCACTGCTGAATCTCAAAGTCTACTGAACCTGAAGTCCACAAGCTCTCATCCAGTGACCCAAAACCCGCAATGCTCTAAAGCCCAGAAACCCGTACGAAACTGCCAAGAACATGAAATCCTAATCCTCAAGATCTCCCCAAAAACCCTAAAACCCTAGCCCAAAATCCATCATCCCTAATCCAGCTCAGCCAACCTCAAGCCCTGAAGCTCTGAACCCCACCCCCCATCATTATGTACCTGAGCATGTATATATATATATATACATGTGTATATAGATAAATACATTTGTATGATATGTATAATTGCAAATATGTATGTATGCATACACGCCACCACACCCTGAACTCCCCTGCGCCTTGTAGCTCTGCGGCTGCGAAGCATCGCAGCGGCTCTGCGTAACCTGGGCGAAGAGGGCTGAACTTTGGCTTAGCTTAGGCTGTATTTGAGAGGGAACATATAGGGGTATGTAAGGGTATAGCGGGGTATCATCAGGGATGTCTGGGGTTTAGGGCGGCCTTTTTCAGGCTTATACAAAAGTTTAGGGTTCAGGATTGAAGGGTTCAGAGCTCAGGGACCAACGCCTAAAAACCAAAATGTCTGTGTTGGATCATTTGTGTCATGGTCACCAAGTAGAACTGTTACGCCCTAAACCCTGCCTAAACCCTAAACCCTAATCCCAACCCTAAAGTGTGGTGGTACTCAAGGCCCGATGACGTCGACTTCTGTACACAAGGCTTTGTTCTAGGATTTTCCTGCAGGAAACGCTCGTGCTTTAGGCGTGTGTCCTAGGGCCAACTTAATTAACCCTACTTACTTGGGCTTCGGGACTGGAGTACCCATCGACCCCAAACCTCCCATTCGAGATATCCCAAATTTCCCAGCAAAGGTTTGGGGCTGGTTTGCGGAATTGCAGGGGCCTTACTGGGGCGGACATTGGGATCACCAGGAGCTGATGGACGCTGGTGCGCGGCACAGGTGTTGAGACTTCTAAACTCGAATCTGACAGTTTCCCAAGTTTAGGGGACCCCAAAGTAAGCCCCGATATATAATAATCCTGATTTTAGGGACTCCCCAAAAAATATCCCTAGTTTTGGGCAACCGAAGCTTCAGGTTGGGAATGGCAGGGACCTAACTTATTACCTTCTGGTATCCAGACTCCCATGTGAGCAGGAATCTAAACTCCCAGTATCCCTCTTCATAAGTCCTATCATACTCCCTTATTATCCCTGTATAACCGCTTGTGAGGAGTTAAGACTATGGCTCATGTAGTCCTGCAATGTCCAGACAAAGCCTTTTATGACCCAGGTTCACTTCACCTTGAACTCTTACAACACTATCCCGAGAAGAAACAAACATTGCAACCGGATTCCCATAGATTAGCGCTGAAGCCAGGAACCCTAAACACCAAGTAGGCTTTGAGCACCTGCATCCTAGTCCCTCAACACCCTGCAACCGCTAAACTGCAGCCCAAGCCCCTAAACCCCTACAACCCCCTGAAGTCCCCATCCCCCCTTCCCAAAAGAAGCGGAGCCCGAGACCCTTGAAACCCAGAACCTCTAAGATCCCTGCACCGATGGGGAGGTGAGGGTCCTTGAAGGAGATGTCAATGGCTCCCACCTACGCATCTCTTCTTCAATGGGCTTGGGTTTTTGATTCTGTGGTTGGGGTGGCGGGTTCGGGGTCTAGGGTTTGCTATCAGATTTGATTGGGAGGTTTGGGTTTTGGGTTTGAGGTGTCGACTTTCAGCGGACGGCTTTCAGCGGAAAATGTCGTGGGGAGGGCGGTTGGTTGGGAACGCATCCATTGAACAGGCTGTTGTTAAAGAACTTAAACCAAATCACCATCCATGGTAGCTTAGTTCAAGTTCCTCAATAGCAATCCAGTTTCTCAAGGGGCATTCAAGGCCAATTATGAGCTTTGATATAGAAGGACTGCCCTGCCTTAATGACAGAAAACCTTAAACTCACTTTCGCAAACCAACTCAACAAACTGAGTCGTAGGGCTCTAGGGCTTAGAGATCAAGATCTAAGGCGTTATGACCATGAAGAGATGTGTTCGCTGGAAGCCCCGCGAGCTCAGGAAGTACCTTCTAGGGCACGTATCTTACGTCTAGAGCCTGGGATCTGGATCGTTTTTGGGGAGGCCTGTGTTTAGTGTTTAAGGTCTAGGGTTTAGGGGGTTCAGGGGTTTAGGGTCTAGGGTTTAAGGTTGCATTCCCATGCCTTGACCAACACCCAATCGACCCCTAGACTTCCAAACCTTAAACTTACGGGGTGTTAGAAAGGAATATTATGGGTTCGACTAATACCCCCCTCTATACTACCCCCCCTAGGTTCCCCCCTTAATTAAGGTTATTTAAGGATAATTAGGCTTAATTAAGGTTAATTAAGGGGGAACCTAGGGGGGGTGGTATAGAGGGGGGTACTAGTTGAACCCCTGTGCTTTGCCTTTGTGAAGCCTTGTACACCCGAGT
>CAJNIZ010038879.1:0-65572 GCA_905231905.1 Symbiodinium pilosum | reverse complement strand
CCAACCTTACCGAATTAGGAGAACGGGACAGCACATATGTGGGAAGTCCTGCCAGGCTGGAAGCCAGTCTTCCAGACTTTCGTGATGTGTCAGAGCTAGCATGCTGATCACCGATGCATTTAATCAGGCATTTGCGCACTTGCCTTGTGAGCTCGGCTCAGGCACTTGCAGTGATGATACATAGTTTAAGAACATAAGCCATAGGCTACGCCGTCCCACTTTGATAAGTCAGGACAGAACTTACTCTGGCCATCTACCGCAGGTTCCTATTCCATCTTACTAGAAAACTGCAAATTGCCAAACTGCGAACGAGGAGGCATCCGGACAAGTCATGACTGGTTGTACATGTAGCGGTCACATAAGGGCTGGACTTCACATTTACTTCACCGTCCCATGGAAAAGTAGTCACCATGCGCCTGGCAAGATATGCACGCCTTTCCTTGGAATGGCCAAGAGCATGACCAAGCCAGCTGCACGGACAACTGCTTGTCTCTGGCGTGGCCATCTCATAGGTGATGGGTTCTCTGATTGGAGGTCCGTAAGCTGCCATGGCCTCACTCAAAGTCTGGCTGCTGAACAAGACACGTGCACAAAGAGGCAGGCGTGTCTCTCGCACAGCCACATTGCCAACTGCTTGTTAGCATGGCAGCCAAGGTTGCACATTCTATGTCGAAGTGTCGCACACGCACTCAGGCTTCCGCAACCTGAACCCGCAGGCCCTGCAAGAAACAGATCTCAACTGAGGTGGAGTCTGAAACAATCATTGCTTCTGGCAGGTTGGGCGTGGAAGACTAAACCTGATCAACTCAAGGCCTCCCTTGGAGCAGCCAGAGCTTCTGGAGCGTGCCACATGCTTCCCAACAGCGCCTGCCAATTTGAAGCAAAAGTCTTGGGCAAGCATTGCAGGTCGTCTAATTACGGTCTACACAGACTTCCGATGGCATCAATCCATGAATCAAGACTTGACTTAACCCATCAAACCACCCTGACAGAAATGTTGGGTTTGCAAACGGCTGGCAGCCAGTTCTCTATCTGATCTCATGAAAGATCTGGCAACTTGATGCATGCAGCACAGCTTCTCAAATCCTTTGGGTCTGCAAGAGTTGCGCCAAGATGTCACGTGCGAAGCTCTGCCATTTGGCATGATTGCGCACTTGAAGCTGAGTGCTACCTTGACAGCCCTCATGCACTCACTTGCAGTCCCTCGAACCCGACAATAACCTCGGGCATCATGGTGTTTCACTTTCCCGCAAGATAACGCCCAAGCCGGAAACTCTCAGGCATCAGTTGTGAGCTGGCATGCTTCTCGACATTTCCCAATATGGCAAAATCACCAGATGTTGGCTTGTCATGAGCTGTCTCACTCCATCAATCAATGCAGCTCTGCAGTCAATCTTGGAATCCTGCCCCAACTCAGCCACCAGGCTTTGCAGTCTTTCCCTTTCAGTGGTCCATGTAGACAGCGCTGGCTCACCTGGCAAGACGAAAAACGCGCATGAAAAATCCATCACAAGCAGGCTGCTCCAAAGTTCGGCCACTTTGATCATGCCCGCCCAGTCCCTGAACCCAAAATGCTGAGCTTGCGGTCACCAAAATGTACTCATGGTATTGTATGCTACGCCTCATTCTGGCACAGTTGCCCGCCACCTCACCGGTACGTTTGCCTGCCTGACGCCTCACTTGCTGGTTACATTCTGTTACAGCTGTCCGCCTTCCGGCACAGTTGCTCACCTGACGCATCCTGACGCCTCCTGACGCCTCGCCGTAGAGTTGCCTCTCTCTGCTGGTTGAAGCCCTACTCTGGTCGTGTACCGCCTGCCTCAGTTGCTCCTTTCTGCATCTGTCTGCTGTTCACTTGCGCCTGTCCTCCTATCCTGTCCTTATGTCCTGGCTGGTCCTTGCTGGTCTTTGCTGTCCTTTTGCTTCTGTCAGGCTGTCCTGCAGGCTGTCATGTATCCCTGATCGGCCATGTGCGCTCATGTCCGAGGGTTCTGGACTTACATCTAACAGCAGCTAGCAACCTCACCTGTGAAGTGGGGAAGAAGTAAGATAGACACTGCCCAATAGCAGGTTCGAAGTAGCAAGGATAAGGGACCAACGGCAAGTGACTTTCACCATAGAAGTATCTTCCGTAGTTCCCCGTTTGGATGGTCACGATCTCCTGGCCTAGCTGCAGATGTCATGTATTCCACAAAGCAGTCGTTGCTTTTAAAAAGCTAGGTGCTGACATAAAACAGCTAATGTATCTCCGTATCTTGCAGCCCACGTAATTCTACAATTCAACAGAAGCTCCGGCCTGCTGTGTTGGGACCCGGCTCCTCAACGAGCTGGCGCATGTTCTGAAGCTCCTGGAAAACCATGACAGGGTAGGCTTATGCTGCAACATTGCAACAGAAAACGAATCAGCTATCGTCCTGCTCAAAGGTCTCTTTCAAAGAATTGAGATGCTTCGACGTCTGATGGTGTACAATTGCTTCCACTTCCTTGGATAGCTCTGTACAGGCTAAGTTATGATGAATGTTAGTGGACATGTGTGGACCACATCAGTTGAGCCAAAGAGCGTGCAAAGCATCCAATTCGTCCTGGCAGTAGCACCGCAAGTCCTTCAAGCCCAATGGCTCAGCAACATGTGCAGTCCGAGACCGCAGCTTCCATGTTGCTAGCAGCAAGCCAGTACTGATACAACCACAAAGAGCCGCGCCTGCTGTAGAAGGAGGGAGTGCACCCTCAAGCGAGAGCCCCTTGTGACAACACAACAACATGACTACAGTGTCTACAATGCGGCTGGAGCATCAGTGCGAAAGATGCGAAAGCATCCCAGCCCCACCGCACCAACTCGCCTGAGATTCAGCATCCCTTCGAGTAGCTGATCCAGCGTCAAATGACCAATGCCAGCTGTGTCCAGCAAGTTGAATAAATCGTTTGACGGGAGTTCAGCAGAGACCTGCACGTGCCAAGGCTGAGTTTGGGCAGAATGCAGAGCATGGTCCGGCAACTGGGCCTGCAGCTTGGTCAGCCACATTCTCATTTTGTTGGTTTCCAGCAGGCCAGCAAAAAGATCAACCTACCAATAACTTGTTTCGCCGCAGAGCACACTCCCACAACGTAGATTGAACTGAGTGCCTGGCGTCTATCTCCTCTTCATACATCAGTAGCTCGGTCAGATCCTGCCTGAAAGCAGCCTTTTCGTGTCGAAATGCCTGCACCAGTCAGGTGCACATGCACATTCTCTGCCTCACCCGCAAACCCTTGCACCCCTGGCGGTCCTCCATCTCGTTCTCGTTTCCGTCACTGGCTGCCACATCTTTAGTGCTTAACAACCTCGGTTCAGCCCTTCCCGCAACAACAGCAGCAAGAACCTCAAGCAGCGACCACCACAACCACAACCAATTCTGCCAATTTCAACTTCTTGGCCACTGCAAATCCCACATAATTTCCGAGTGACTTCTCAGCAATGACACCAGTGACCAAATTCATGAGGGACATACTTGAGATGCAAATGAATACCTGCAGTCACAGCATACATGTCTCGGTGAACGCAGATCTGCCTTTCGCGACGCGACGTACTGGCACTCTCTAGGAGGATTATTTCCAAAGAGTCATTTTAGGCATGTTTAGCCGGTCTGCCCCGTTCTCTTTTAGAGAGGCGCTGGCAGCCGCGCCCGCGTTGGATTAAACGGATAGAGCTCCATGTCAGTTTGGGGAAGGGTGTGAATTTGCGAACCTTTTGTGGTCCTGACAAAATCTAAGGACTCGCGCTTTTGAAGCAGGCTTCCGTGTTAGTTTGGGAGGGTACACCGGTATACCTTCACTTCTGAGCCATTCATGAACAACGTCAGGAATCCATTCCACTTAGTCTTTGGCAACATCTTACAGGAATGTTATGATAACAAAGACTGTAAAAGGAGCTACAGGTATATATGTGCTGACATAGCTCCCTGACATGTCATCAGCTCCGACCTGAAGGGGTTGGCATGTAGGTTCTTTAAAGACAAGGTATATCTACCATAGATACTTGCAGCCTTTAGGTTCCTTCCTTCTTTGAAATTCTGTCCTGTACCTCTCTACGATTTCATAGGAAATTGTAGCCCCTTGAGCATAAGGACAAACATGGCCTCAATGATTGCTACGATGATTGCAGTCTGGAATGTTGTGTCAAAGCTTAGCAACTGCTTTGATGTTGAAGAAATGGCAGAACATGATATCCGGGCCAAGACACCACGAAGTAGACACCCCAGAGTGGACTGGCCACGGCCAGGACGCTGTCAGCGATGTCAGGCCATGTCTCCATTGTCACAATGACGAAGTGCGTCCACAGTGCTAGCCCAATTGTGCCAAAATAACCGTGAAGCTCAGGTATATTGCCGAGAAGGATGACTGTAAACCTCAGATGCAAGCATGTTGCTCAAGAATTCGAATGCATACTTGACCATATGCAGGCTGCAAGATGTGTTGGCACATGAATCGCACACCAGGCGTGTGCAGTTAACATGGTAGTTCCGCTCCCATTTCAGATTGACCATTTAGCCTCCAAAATCTGGTTTGTCAAGACCACTTCGACGAGTAAATCTCAAGTTAACTTTCGCGAAGCTGCATAAAATCTGGCAGCTGTCTTGAACTCAACTGAACATGCAAAGCTACCACAGCTAGCCTAAAGCTACCAGCAAACCGTTTGATTCAAAATGTACAATGCGAAGCATGTTGGCTCATAGCACGAGCCTGGTCTTGCCCAACGGAACGCCACTTCTCTGCTTCATTTTCGCCTTTTCTGACAACCATTGCCACAACTTGCTGGTGTTTGAGCGCGAGTGGCGAGTGGATCCCGATAATTCATGCCAAGCAGTGCCTATAAGCACCAGCCTAGCCCCCAAAGTCTATAGTCCCCCTTAAGTAGATAGAATATGGTTTTGGGTATATTAGTATAAGATCCCCGTATACCCCATATTCTATCTACTCAGGACTATAAGCCTCGGAAGTAGATAATGGTTTTCATGGTCCAGCCCACCCCAAAAAATCAAAAAGGCAATTATAGACCCTAAGGCCTTAAGCCCCGCAAGCCTGGGGGAAAATTCCGCGCCCCTCTTCGGCAGACGTAAAGGTCTGTGACTGTGGGGTTAAAAAAACAAGTTTCCATTTTCTTTTCCAATATCCCAGCATAGCCACTATACGTTCCCCACATACTTTGGAGGTAAACCCTAAGCCCTATACCCTACCACCCTAAACCCTATACCCTAATACCCTATACCCTAATACCCTAATACCCTATACCCTACTACCCTAAACCCTATACCCTAATACCCTAATACCCTAAGCCCTATACCCTAATACCCCAGTACGCTAATACCCTAAACCCAGTAAGTTAAGGAAGCCGAAGTCGGCCGAACCGTGGTGGTCAACGCAGCCGGGCAGCAGTTTTGTGGGGCTTAAGGTCTAGGGTTGAGAGCTCAGGGATTTAGGTTGAGGATTTGGGGTTTAGAGCTGGGATTTTGGGTTTGGGATTTCAGGCATCTTAGGGTTTGGGGTTGGAGTTGAAGGTTTTGGGGTTGACAGTTGGGTGTTTGCAGCTAATCTTCGGTTGTGGGTGCACTAGACATTTGACAGGTGCCATTATGGAGGAAGCCCAATTATCTATCCTTTGTCTGGCCTCAACTCGCGCAGCAATTCCTATAGTCGATACTCAAACGATAACCCTAAAAAATCATAACGGGGAATAGTACGTACCTATCAGAGTAATCACAAAAGCTTTCCCAATCTTTCCTCTTGAACCTAGCTATGCTGATCGGTACCAAGGGGGTTCGGGGGAGAGGGAACCCCAACATGTGGTCAAATTTGGCTGCGTTTCCGGGGCCAGACCCCACCGAAGGTCAGGCAGGTTACTTGGGGGTTCTGGTGATCTCCGAAACCGGCCACTCAGGAGGGTCGGTTGGGAACGCCTCGGGGCAGGGAAACGGACGCCTTCTTATGCTGCTGATGCTCGGCGGGGGCGGTCATGCGGCTTGTTTTGGGCACGGCGGAGGCCATGTTGCCGAGTTATGGTGTATTTCGGCAGAGTCTGGGATGTCCAACATCCGCACCGGTTCGGGTTGGCAGCAAGTTGCGCACTCAGTTTCATGCTCGCGGGTCACCACCCTGCCGCCCATGCTCATGCGCTCGACACTTTTTAAAAGATTTCTTTCACGTCGCCTCAGCCTAGCTTGTTAGATGGAACTTTCAAGCAACGGTCCTCAATATTCCTCATCATGTTTCAACTTCCTGCCAACTTTGTTGCGCTGTACAGGCCCACGAAACTGTCTGGCTTTGACATATGGAAAGTTGGAATCTCAGCAAAAAAGGTGGCTACACGGCTACACAGCAGACGCATCACCTTTACTGTACCAGTACAGTAGTCTAATTGGGGCCCCTGCTGATTTGGCGCCCGCTGGGTTACATCATTGGAATCACTCAGCTGATGATCATGCTTAAGATCTTGCGGTCTCTCTTCATGGAAAATACGACTACTGTCCAAAGGCGCAGGTTTGCCTTCGTGCAAGCATCTCGGAAGAGCACGCAGGGAAGGAAGGGAGGAAGAAGGTGCAGGCCAGCAAAGGTGACCATGGCTTGTCCCCCCAGATGAAAAAGCAAGACCTAGCCATTTAGAAAGAAAGACTGTGGCAAATTCCTCCTGACCACCGGACCTGCTGCTTGGTGAGTACAAGTCATTGCGGGGTCGGACGTACAAGTGTGTGGCTTGCTTGACAATTCATTGGACCTGCACGTGTCAAACCCAGCCAGAGGCCCCTGGGCGTGAAAATCCGTGTAAGTAGGTAGATGGAGCGGCTTACCTCCAACGACAGGAAGGTTTTTGGAGGATGTTCTCAGGGGTGAAGTACAAGTCTGGGCGAACGGCCACACAAAAGCGCAGAACAGGCTGGTGCATCCAAATGCTTCCAGAAGCATGGTTCCCAGGTAGACCACGATTGCGAATAGAACACCAGCCCAGACCACTGTTGGAAGAGCCAACATCATACCTCAATGACAGCCAGAACTGACCAACACATGCGCGGCATTCACAGACATGCCAAGGCTCGAATTTTACAGGCTTGTGGGCTTGCGGAATGAGAACTCACCCCAATGCACGCAGGCAAAGCCATTAGCTGAGCTGGAGACCAGTAACCAACAATCTCAATTCTTGGCAAACGAGGAATCCACGCAGGAGTCTGACGGGGCTGAGTGCAAGAAACGGCTTCTGCGACGGACTGTCTTGACTTGGGAACGAATGCACATCTAGGCATCTGGAAGGAAGGAAGCACTCCGAAAAAGTGAGCTTGTTGGCTAATTAGAGAGCACCTCGCTAGGCGCAGGAGACGAAGAATCCGCATCACGCCAGCAATGGCGATTACCGAGCCACTGCCATCCTCGCAGCCACAGCCAAACTCTCATCCGGTGGCTGCAATTTCTAAAGACGTCTTACCACGGATGCGCACAAGAGCATGCATACACTGCCAGCAAAAGACACCACCTCATCTTGCCATTTTGCATGTGGCATCTTGTGGCCAAACAATCTTCACCCTAGCCATAGTCAGCCATGAGCTTGTCTGCCGAAAACACCTGTGGAAAGCCTGCATTTTCACTGGCTGCGAGCGCTGCTGTGCTTCTTACCCTTGTCTCATTTTCCTCCGACATCTTGCCTGATCCCTCTCATCTTCCGTCAGTCCTTGACGCGTCAAGGCCCAAAAGCTTCCCGAATTCCATCTTTGAGGAGTCACAGCACTGCACAGCAGCCACAGGCCATCAGGGAAAGGCTTGATTTGCTGTTGGCATCTGCACATGATCCGGACCTCAGACCTGATCCCTTCGTGCAAGCTAACGAATGTGCTGCAACCGTGAGATACTTGAAACGATGAAACGTTTCGGACGGGCTTCAGAAGCTTGGCAGGACCTCTGAAGTGGAAATCAATGCTACAAACGTCGTCCAGTACAAAATCCCTCCTTGCCCGTGTCCGCCCACATCACTCAGCTACCCATGCATCCGCCAGCACGCTTCGGTCCAGCTTCGCTTCAGTCTCTGCTTCCCTCCATCCCTCCACAGTCCCCACTTCATAAAATCCAAGTGAATTGGCCATGCTCCAGTTCAAGCATTTCGTTCACAGCAGATCAAACGTTCAAGCGCATCAATTTCAAGCATCCCAGCCCTGCCTGTGACATCATTTGGAACACTATCGAAACGATGTTCTCGATAGTGCCAATGAGAATAATGAGAGCATCCTAGCAAATTCACACCATCGAGCTTCTGATTGTCAAGCACTGTCAGCATGGCAAGGGCTTCTTGAATCCTGATGAGTGAAAGTTTCAGCTGCAAGCATGCGGCATAAGCGTCAACAAACTTATCATGCCGAGCTTCAAAGAATCCGGCAGGATTAAATGGAGAGCAGTATCTGCCAGCGGAAAGCTCTGGACAAATTGAGATTGATCTTCTCAACACACTCACGAAGGCCCATGAAAAGAAGAACTGCACCCGAAACGTAGCAGTTCATGACGGAAATCAACGAGAGCGCATTCAAGACGCGACAAAAGCTAAGGAACAAATGCCGCAACTAAAACAAAATAATGAGAAAAAGAAAAAAACATCCAGTACTTCCAAGTGTTCCATTGATTGATGATTTTCTAAGGACGGTGCTTTTTCTGCGGATTTCTGCAATTGGGTGGCGTTTCCACTGCTGAAGAATTCTGCGCTTGGGAACAGCTTCATGCTGTGGAAGTCTGGATCTGCAAGGGGATGGGAGAGTAGGTGAAAGGCTTCTATGAACAGTGGAAACAGCCCCTGATCGCAGAATTCTATAGCAAAAACACTGTTGATTGAAAATCTGTGGGGAGGGAAGGGAGGTGAAACCCTCCCAATCCCAGAATATCATATCAAAACCACTGTTCTTTGAAAATCTGAGGGGAAGGGAGGGTGCAGGCAGGGAGGGAGGATGAAAGAACAGTGGAGACAGCCCCGGGTCGCAAGAACCCGTAGTTCCCTGAACGGGTCTTTTCCATTGTTCTTTGGCCAGTGATGCAGCACCTTCACAGCAACATCACGCAAACAGCAAATGCCCAAGATTTTGAGGAGTCTCGGCATCCTCGCTTGAACTTCTCTTGTTTGCGTCGATTGGTCTGATGCCCAGCCGCCCCTGAAAACATAGGCAGCGCGAGAACATGTCGAATGTAACGTAGCGTCGTTCGTTTGAATGCGGTGCCGCTGCTGCAATATTCGGATTCTTGACTGGCTGAGTGCCCACGAGGCCTATGCTTCTTGCATTCAGCAGGGCACCACGCCTTATGCCTGTTGACCGCACTCGCAGGATGAGCTCCAGCACAAAAATTGTGTTGAAGAGCACCTCAGCTGAAGAATCCTGCAGACAACGCAAGCCTGGCGTGGACCAGTCTCCGGGCAGCGCCTGTATGTCACAGCAGAGCTGATACAACTCAGTCGCCAGCATGGAGTATGAGAAATACCTGCGGCAGTTTGCAGCAGCTAGCACCGGTTGCTGTTGTCATCGGTTGTCGATCTTCATCCTTGCTTAAGATGAAGCTGAGATGCCACAGAGAGTGCATGTCCAAGGTCGGGATGGTTCGTCTCAATCCTTGGCAAGAAAAAGAAGCGCACGCTCAACATCGCTCAACTCTTTTGTTTTTAGAGCGGGAACTTGCACGCTCAACCTTGATTGAACCTGCAAAGGCCAACATGCTGCATGGAAGGTTTGCATTGCATGTTCATGATGCTTTGGCTACTTAACTCGAGCATTCGATGCATATAGGGAGATCCGCCAGGTCCAACGATGCGGACCGTCTTCTTGGAAGGAAAGGACAGGATCCACACTCTCAGCAAGGCACAGATCATTGCACATTGTTGTCGTGCAACAAAACGAGAGACTCTGCCCCAAATACTGGCTCAGCTGTTGTTTCGGCTAGTGCCCAACTGCTGCAAGTTTTGTGTTCATTTGCAGGCGCTCACTGGCTCTTTTTGACCTTGCTTGTGTGCTTCTCCACTGCCTACCTCATAGGTTGCGCTCGCTGTTCCCCTCATTCGAGGCACATGTCTGTATTTAAGGTTTGGGCGACTGCTTCTGTGTGGCTTCAACCCACCCATGCAGGGAAGCATCTCAAGCTCGGCCCCAATGAAGAAAGCGTAGATGGTAATGGTCGCTGCAATAAAGATCTCTGCCTCACTTGCTGCAAACCCAGAGAAACTGCCTCACCCTCCGCTGGAGCTCTGCCAGGATTGCCAGGCCTGTCTGGTGTCGATCCAACGCTTCTCGTGCGGATGTCCTGATCGCCTAACGCAACTCGCGCGACTGTCACAAACAATCTCGATCACTGACCTGTTTCATGCAAACGGGGCACTGCAATATCACCTCCAACTCCTTGAGCACTCTGGAGCCTTGCCTGAGATGAGAAGGGCGGAACGCAACGGCTGCTCTAATAGCACCTATGTTTCTCTTCTCTGCCTATTTGAAGAAAAGTGTTTGCCTTTGGTGACGCCCCACGTGTTCTAGCTGGGTTTCTTGATTTGCTCTTCCGCCTGTAGGTCGACCTCAGCATTCTCCACAGATGCTTCTGATACCACAAACACAGCAGGAAGCAGCCTGAAGCCCCCGCCCATCGGCTCATGCGTATGCTGCTATCAACAGCTCTTGCACAATGCAAAAGTTTGAGCCAGTCTCAGGCAAGCTCCTTTTAGCAAGACTTTCTAGTCCAGAATGCCTTTCTGCTTGCAGTATTTGAGCCCAAGCTATAACAGAGATCACGGCAGAGATTGGACAACCAGAAAGTGATGACTTGACAGGCACTAGAATCTGAGCAGCGGAGAAGGAAGTTTGACGGCATTCTCTGCAACAACTCTGCCTCTTTGATTGCTGTTGAAGTCAGCTCTAAGCTGGCTGCATCTGTGACCTGCCAAGTTCAGCATGACTGAAACGCACATGTTCGCGCCCTCTCCATGACTAGATGAGCCTTGAAAAAATACGAAATTCATCCTGACCCTCCATCGCAGGATGTTCACGCTGCCACTGCAAGACTTTTATCGATTCTTTGACGCTTTCACAGAAGTGGGCCATCAGCATCTTAGGAACGCAGCTCTGGGCCTGCCCGTCTCGAAAAGTGGCTTGCATAAGCACCTCGCTCATGACAAGTACGCTTTGCATTAAGACCGAGGCGACGGAGCCTGATACGCACCATCTTGAGGTTCCCGCTCCTGGAGGCATAAAACATTGAAACATTGAAAAGATCCCTTCCGAGCCAACTCTATGATCCCCTTCGTGGCCTGCGGCAATCGCATGCAGCGTACCTGTCGTGGCTCAACGGATACTATGAACGAGGGCACAAGATGCAGAGAGCAATCAGCAACAGTAGCGCTGCGTTGGCAGCGGCGGCAAGAGTGATACACGTAACAGCACTACACATCAACAAACGAAGGATCATGAGGCTTCAAGATAACCGCAACAAAATGTTACGTACTGTTGCATAGCAGCCAAACTCAAACAGCGCACACCGGCAGCAGCAAGTAGCAAGCACCAACACCCAGCATGGAAAAAAAACAGTCAGTTGTAATTTGGCCATCCCCACGAGGTGACCGATTTGGGTTGGTGCTGCGGCACAGGCGACAAGACAAGAGATCCATTATCAAGATCATTCCTGTCACCAGGATCACCCGTCACTGAGGGAGCGCCGATAGGGAATGGAGGGCTTAGTTTTACTACCATATTTTGACAAAAGCCGGGCGCCCATGCAATTCCACAGCAGCAAAACTTTCGGCCTTGGCGGCCGCCCAGGCGAAGCCAAAACGCCTGCACGCTTTGCCACGCTTTACCCGAGGGTCTGCTTGGACAAGGCCCAACTCCTTCTCAGGCAAAAATCTGGAAATTGCCGAACTGAGAACGGCACTTCCAGCTGCTGCTTTCAGAACAACCACGCACGCGCGCCCAGTAGCCTGCCCAAAGCACCGCACATGAATCTGTCGACAGAGCCCGATTATCCGATGCATATGGCTGGGCTGTGCCCACCCATCGTGAAGTAACTTTGTCGGCTCTGACACATGACGGAGAGGGCATGCTGCCCACAAGCCCTCAACCTTGTAACAACAGGACCGGAGTTGAGCACTCAACAAGCCAGGATCACGCAGGACGCTGCTTCTGCAAAGTGGACTGGCCTTAGGCACGCAGAGCCCTTCACAGCAGCAGCAGGTTAGCCGTGAATGTGAAATCTGCAGAGCTGGGTCCGTCGCACAAAGGATGCTCCTTGCGTGTCGCTGCCATGAATCGGCAACCAGCTGCTAGATGTGAAGCTTCTGAGTGCCTCACAAGGCTTCCTCCGGAACACTTGGACTCCCATCAAGAGCTTCTCCCACGATGATGTCCTGCAGTCAGGTGCATGTCATTTCAATCTTTTCAGTTCCATTCCTTGCGGCAGTCAGACAGACTCCAGCTTAGTTGCCATCAAGAAGCTGGCTTCTTGCGAAGCAGTGTTGCTGGCAGGCAGTGTCGGTTGAGCTCGCCCGCATATGCATGCCTAATCCAACACACTCAACTAGAACTTTGACATGGCTGACAGCTTTTAGTGGTGCAGCTTGTGACTTTCAGGAATTAGTACGATCCTGAAGCCTTCCATACCTAGGGATATGACAGAGTAGACTCGTCGCAGCAGTCGCATAAGTCTGATACCTGGCCGATGGCAGGACAGTTAAGAGGAACTGAAGTGCTCCACTTGCAAGTCGCAAAAAAACCTGCCTGGGCAAAAACATATCTTTGTATGCCACACAGCAACCTCAGGAAAAAATGTTCTGTTTCGAGAGAACAGTCCAATGACGATGCTGGGGCAGCAACCACAGGAGCTTGAAGGCCATTCGGGCACATCACTCCCCCACTCCAACTGCAAAGATCGGCTGTACAATTCACCAGGCATCAGCACGCGTGGGTACTTGCTGTTCTGGCTTCTAGTGAGAACACAAACAAACATACTTAGGTCTTGTATGTCTGCACGGGTAGCTGGGCCAAAACAACAAAAAGGCTGAAAATGCATGAGATGTTGGAGCTTTTCCGCGGTCCAGGGTCCTACAGATTCGCGGCGCATGACTTTTTAGCCCGTCAAAAGGCATGCAGGTCTGACAGAGGCATCTTTGCGCTTGGATGCTGCAGAGACGAGATGCCCACTGACAGGACCTTATAGCCCAGCAAGGCTCGAGGTCACATCAGACCTGGAACAATCAACTTAGCAGCCTGCCAGCATACAGATAAACACCGTGCTGGACATCAGCGCATTCACCTTGGCCAGGCAAAGTCTGGTACCGCAATGCCTCTCAGAGCCAAGTCCCGACTTGGGATACGCACAAAGAGGATCGAAAATTGACAACTTCAACACACTTTGCTCCGTAGTCCGGCTGCCCTACCAAAGAAGCACCTTGAAGCAGCCAGATGCCCAACTGTTCCACCTCCAAGCTGTTGGTGTTGCTCGCATCTCTGGTAAAGGAGCTGGGCAGGATGGCTGGAATCCAGCTGTTGCACTCATTTGCGCTTCAAATCTCACCAAGTAGGGCTAGATGTTGTTTCCGAGAAGTCTTCCTGGAGAGTCTGAGGCGAAGCCCTCATGTTCTTTCGCTGGCGGCCCTGGTGCACCTGTGTTGGTGGGATGGCTCAGCAGTACCAGGGCTGCCAATCACAGATCGTTTTCTGTCATGCCCTGCTTTGCGTAGTCGTCGCGGCGATGGCTGCTTGTCAAAGGCTGAAGGGGACTGGACACGGGCCGAGGCCCTGCGCCCCGAGCACGTCAATCTCCCTCAAAGCTTCAGTGGCTGTAGCCTTGCGCAGCAGTACCACAAGGTACAAGAAAATCCCTGAGCACCGGACATAGACTGCATAGCCACCGAGCATCTCCAGGCCCATCAAGAGCAGCACCTGCAGCAATTTACTCTGGCAAGCGTGCATCCATCGCAGGCTGAGCATCGCACCATGGCAAGGGCGGATCTGGTAAGCTTGGAGAGGTTGAAGAGATCCCTGCTCTGGTCCAGCAGCAGAGCTGTCGACTTCGCATGTGATATCGACTAGTGAGACCCAAGCCTCACTACGAAGAAGAGCGAGCGGATTGCAAATAAAGCCAGCGCCGAAGAACTGCCAAGAGACATACAAACTTTGTACAATGAGCACACTAACCAGCACCCTTGGTGCATCTAAATCAGCATGCAGGTTCCCGTCGGCAAGTGCACCTGAAGTTCAGGAAGGCATCTGGCGTCAATTCAGACTTGGCAAGGACGACCTGGCTGGTTGCGGTTTGGTGCCCAAACTTGAACAACAGGAATCGCAACTCAGGCAGTCACATCAAAGCTCAGGACAAAATTCAGAATGACCAGGCAAATCCTTGGACTGCCAAATGCTTCTATCCGATCATCAGCATGGTGACAGAAGGCTCAAAACTTATTTTGACCTGAGCTTCAAGCACTACGACACCCAGCAGCGTCATGCATACCTGAACCATGGCATGAAAAGCAAAAAAGTGATGCGAGTCACAACCTTGCAACCTGTTTTGCTTTCAGCCGAAAAACACTCGAATGCTAACAGTCAGGGGTTGATCAGTGTTGATCTGCAACCTCTCTACCCCAGACAACTATTCGTCTGGAGATGCCCACAGTAGCACACGTGTCGGCCCATGCCCAATAAAAAACAACGCACACTGACAAACAACAGACGGAAAGCACGGCATGTTGACATGCAGCTAAACAAGCACGACGAACCATCAAGAACCCATCTCCGCAAACTTCAACCGCCAGCGCCTTGCCCTTCACCTCCACCAACAAGGCCTGAAGCTCGGCAAGTCTTTCGCCCGCTGGAACTTGGGGACAAAGCACATCCCTGCCTCACCCTCCTCGTCGTAGAATTCCCCCAAGCGCTCTCCAAAGAATCGTCGCAGCACTTGCACGACCTGGCACACAGATTTCACGAAAGAGCACGTCATTGGCTTTCCCTCGCCAGGAGGACCAGTGAATCAGCTACCCCGTCAGTTGCCGCCGGAGTGCCCAGTCTTGAAACTCCTTCGCGATATGTATTCTGATTTTCAGGAATACAAGACTAACATGCGCTCATTAATCCGGCCCTTCACTGAAGAGATGTCCATGAATGTCACTGGTACGGAGCATGTCAGCAGTCACATGACATCACTCTTCACATGTTGGTAGGCAACAGATGGCAACCGTGCGCAGCAACCGGCAACTCTTGAAGCAAAGAAATCGTTGCAGGCAATCGATCGAGCATCAGAATCCGTTCTTTGCCCAGATGATCTAACTTGTTGATTCGCAGACTCTAGGCGCATGAGTTTTCCTCAGGTGCAGGGAGAAATGAACAAAAACAAAACTTCGGTTGTGCTGGGATCTGCAACGGGTACAGGAAGAACAAGTTTCATGCCTCAGCGCACAAAATCTTCACACTTGGAAAAGGTGTCAGGGTTTGCTCTCCCTGCCCACCCCAACCTTTGTAGAGCACCAAGATGGGTCTAAACCAGACAAAAGGATATCATGGTATCGCCAAGACCCTGCCCATGACATCACTGAAGCTGATTCGTCAGCACTGGGAACAAGAACTGCAACTACCGGATCGTCAGGATGTGACTCTCCGTCCATGACCGCAACTCTTTTGCCGGTTTCCGCTAGCGGCTATCCAGGCGCACATGTGTTTGAAGTTGGCCGTTCTCGGATCTAAAGCTGGCCGAGGCTGAACAACCAACAGTTGGGCCATGCAGCCACAATGCGTCATGCCGTGTCTGTTTCACCAGCTGCTCTGTGTCGGTTTATGCTGGGACTTTCCTTGTCTGAAAAGCTCCTGCGTAGACCAGTCCAGATCCCAGCAAGCAGGAGAAGGTTCGAGAAGCCAGCGGACTTATCCCACGGGCCTGGGCGCAACTTCCAACTCTGCATGACTCTCCGATCTACAGGCAGGCCCACCAAGCCAAGGAAGCCGATGAAGCGGAAGCCGATGCTGCTCAGCATCGCCATGTAAAGTGCCTGTGAGTTTGTGAGCATCTCTTCGTTCTTCCCTTTTATCTAGCAAATCTGTGGTCTCACCTTGCCCATTAGCCTGTGGGGTGTGTCCAGGCTACCTGAGCACGCTTTGAGAGCACCGCAACACGCTCTCCAAATCCCATTGCATCCAGGCATCTGAACACAAGCTGCATTACAAACACCTGAAACACAGCTGAACAGGACGAGCACTGAGAAGGTATGCGCTGAGTTGTATCTTTGGGGCCCTGAGGTTCTGACATGATCCGCTGAATACAACAACTCCAGGAGATACCTTCATGGAACAAAGCATCAGTGAAAGCACCCATATGAGAACAGCCATGGACCAAACCTTGACTGGGATGCAGTCTGGTCACCCAGATAACCAGGACACTCCTGCTGAAGAGCCGGCACACACCCAGACCTGCTCAGCCCAGCATGGCACGCAGGCAGGCGCGCCAAAAGGTGACAGGGAACTGATGCCATTCTGATTTTGCATGAAGCATCAGCTGCATTCTCGGAATTCGGCAGATTTTGGAGGCCCTTAAGCCAGAGACTGTCATTTCTGAAACGACTGCTTACAAATCTGACCTTTGAGGCATGTAGAGGCTTCGGTTTGCCTCTACGCAGCAGGCCAGGGCAACTGCCAGCCAAATGAGGAGCACACTGACCTCAGAGACATCGCCTTCTGTCAACTTATGTAAACTTCTGTCGCCGTGCATGTTGCTACAACAGCTGCACTGGGCTGAAGGCGTGGGAACGGCGTGACTCTGGCAGGTTCTGTAGAAGCACTGCATCCTAAGCAACGTAGCAGATGCAGGCAAGGTAAATAGAACAGGGTAGAACAGGAGCAGCGTGTGATGCAATTTCTTTCCTAGTCCACGTCTTCTGGACTGGGTGCAGGCAGCGCTTTCTTTTTTCTCCATTCGGTGGTATTGCTCTACCCAGGCATCATTGGCTGCATGGCGATGCAAAGGCCTGCCCAGAAAGGGTTTGATATGAGCCACGACAATCATGTTTCGACAGCTTTCCGGATGCATCCAAGTGTCCGTACTCCTTGCGCCATGGCCCTGGCTCTGCTTTCCACACGCTGCGCTCAGGGGCGTCTGGGCTTTGCGTTCTTGCCTCTGCTCAACCATTGAGGTGGGTTCTGAAGACTGACAAACGTGCGCCGCCAACCAGCCGGGCCTTTTCCAGAGTCTGCTGCATCAAATATTCAAAGCCTCTTTGGCTCAAACGGCAACTGCATGTGGAAACAGACTGACATGGCAGAGGGGAGATAGTCCTTAAATCCTTCTTGTTTTCAGTGAGCTCAGCATAATGCACAAGATCAAGAAGAAGCAAAACAAGCTTTGGTTGGCCTTGATATGACAAGCGATTTCGTAGCATGGCACACAGGGTTGCCTGGTCCTGTGCAAAGCAAAACCTGACCCAAGGAAGTACCAAGAAGGTCGGCTGCTTGGTGATATCTAGCCGTGTAATGGGAAGACTTTTTCTTGGGCTTTGAGAAGGGCTCCCCCCGGGTTCCATCTCTTAGTTGGATTGCCACGGATCGTCAGCTGCGGATGCATCCGTTGGTAATCATTATGTAAACGCCAACAGAAAAACTGCAAATAACCACAACCACAAAATGGCCAAGTTCCTGAAGCTCAGAAGCTCCCCTTTATCGCGGAGCGCGCATCCATCCTACTGACCAGTACGACAAGTTGATTGACAATTCGAAGCACGCAAGTTGACCCTGCAAATCAAGCATCTGAAATCCAACTGCAAGCAGCGCAAAGCCTCTAAAAGCAATGCAGGAGCTTGCCCTGTGGTATTGGCTTTGCACGCTGGCCGACTGCTGCCATCCCTACTGTACCAACATGAATTAAACGAACCCAAGGAGCTGGATTCGGATGCTCGTCCAGAGAAGTCGGAGCCGTCTCGCAGGTGCAGGACATCGCGTCCTTCCCTGTCATACTTTACGTCATGAATTGTCCTCGATGGCAAGGCAAGGTGTCTGGCGTAATCTTCTTACCATGGAACAACAGCTATCATTCTCAGGCAGCCACAACTTGAGGACAGGTTCTTCGTCCTGCAAAAAATCAGCTGCACATGCATGACATGTTTGATGTAGCTCATGTCATGAAGGGTCATGAAGGCGCATGTTCTCCCAGGCTGCTCGCGTCAGGTGCTATCAATGCACAATTCAGTCCCGCCTCCACTCTGTCGACTCTCTTTTTGAACTCCTCACTCGGTGGCTTTACCAAGACCTACATCAGCAGGGTCATCGGCCTTTGATTGGTGCAGGGCTCATCATACTTTATGAGTGGCCTCCTCGTAAGGCATGAAGTGATGCGGGCCCGGCTGCTTGTACTCAGCCGCCATTTTGGCGGTGCGCTGCCAGAAGTCTTTTGCCATTGGATGTTCCTACCGTTTGTTGGGGAAGCAATGTTCTGCCATGCCATTGTCGTGAGATGAAACGCTGCCTGGACCAACTTTCCGAAGAGGACATGAAACCTAAGCTTGCCACCCACGCCAGGCTTCTGGGGGTCAGTAAAGATACACCAAGACAAGATCTTTGCTGATGCTTCCTGGCTGCCAGAAGTACTCCAGGTTGGGCCGATCTTTAGCCGGCAGCTTCCAATGGTTGTGCACTCTCTCTTGCCAGGCCTCTAGCAAAGGGTGCTCAGCTCGGCTGGCCAGGAAGCTGCTCCTTGGAAGTCTCATTTGGAAACTCCAGATAAAAGAAAGAATGCAAACTGAACACCAAAGAACGCTTCATCTCCGTATACTCCTAATAAAATGCGTGACCGACCTTTTGCCAATACCACACTTCATGAGCATGGGACAATCTGAGACGAGAGGCATGATGGGGATCTCATCACCTCGATGCATGACTTCATAAACCCGCTTCTACATCTCAAAATGACACCCCACTTCGGGCGTCCGAGTTTGCTTTCAAACATGCATTGACTATGACTGTAGGATGATGCACCATACATCCAACCACGATCCAATACGAGCCAACTACTGCGCCATGCACACTCCTTCGTGACAGCGAACCCCATCGCACCTTTCTCGGGCCCGAAAGCAAAGAAGCCATCAGCTGGAGCCGACGCAGCATGGATCCAGTCATCCAAGGGTCGTCGACAAAGCACCGTGGCATCAGCCCAGACCCCTGTGCTTCCACAGGAAAAGAATGGCCCCCACCGTCAGGAGCATGACTCGGCATGTGATAGGTGATGCTAATTTAAACAACTTAACCTTACTACATGGGACCCTCTTTGGCTTGACGATCTTGACGTTTCTAGAGCATCATCAGTGGCTAGAGGATGCTAGAGGTTTAATTCCTGACACAGAAACAAGATCTGCGATCTGCGCAAGCTGGGCCATAATCTGATGTCACATTGCGAATAAACTGCCCAGGTGCGCCTCCATATCGAATGAGTAAGAACAGCCGAAGCACATCTGCAGCAGCCGCTGGCGGAATCCAGGACATGCCAATGGAGGCTAGGGGATTGTTTGCCTCGCAGGGCATTCAAACATGTTGAAACGTTTGATCTGACACTACTTTAACGGCCAGTGGCCAAACTTGCGGTAGCACAGCTTGCAAAGACCTGTTCAACTTTTGAACATCAAGCATGGAATCGCTGGTGCTCCACACTGCCTTGCAAATATGTGTAAATTGTTTGCAGTAGTCTCCGAGCACATCGGGGAGGGACTGCTCGTCAAGGGCTCGCACTTCCCATCCAGGGTTCCAGAATTCAAAGGACTTCCTGACATGCATCACACTGCCCTACCCTGCATGAATCGAGAAAGAAACTATTCGGGATGTCAACCAAACCATCGTGTTCTATGGGACTGCTCCAAAGCAGCTATGTCGCTTTGAGTTTCGTATCACATCGCTGTCCATTGAAAGGATGCTGAAGGATGCGAATCGCAAAACATCAGCACACGGCATTGCACAAATAGCCAGATGGGCAGGTGAACAAACCAAGCAGGGGCACAGACAGATGGAAGACGAAAGAAACACAGCATTGCGACTGCAACACCGCTCTGACCTCACAAAACATCACTGCTAGTCACCTTCTTACCACGTCCATGCGTACAGGGCCCACGAATTTCGTGAGCCTGCTTTTTTGAGGTTCAGAAAACCGCCTGCTTTCAGGAAGAATCTCGGAAAAAATTCAGGTAGCAGGAGTGTGTTGGTAGTTCCGCGCAAATGTGTTGACGCAGCTGCTCGGTGGCACGAATGAGAATTCCAGGCAGCATGCCCTGGGGCCACTGCAAGCAGCTGCTCTGCGTTTGCAACATGCTGTTTTTGGCAGCTATGCCTTGGCATGAAGCTCATCTGCAAATCGCAGCTGGAAACAATCCAACACAAAACCTGCAAACGTCGGTTCTTGACCGCAGAGTCAGTCTACTCGCCATCATGTTGCGCGGGAATCGCACAATTCCAAATTGAACTCTGAGGGCCAAAGCAGGTGTTTCCTTCTAAGATGCATGTCTCTTGCTATGTAAACCTCTACACGCTTAGGGCCGCGGCTGACCTGAGCTAAGGGTCGACGGCCCTGAAGCTTGTCTCTCAAGCCTTCAAAGTTGATCCTGACGTGTCCACGTTCTGAAGGTTTGGGCCTCACCTATCTGTAAAATTCACTTCTTTGCCATTATGTTTCCTAAGCTGAAACACAAAGCTCTGCCGAGCATCCGGCACATTTTGCAGACATGAGGTGCTCGCTCCCATCCCTGGAACCAGAGCATCCAAACAATCTTCGGAATAGTGGAGCCATTGCTGTTGCTTGGACTGGCCGACATTTGGCGACCGCGTTGCAACTTTGTACCATTCATGTGTGATGATGTAACAATCACTGAGACACTAAGACTGTGCCCATTCGTTTGCAGCACTTACTCGGCTTCCCTGCTGTCAAAGCCTCACCTTTTCTGACCCAGGCAACTTGCTGCGGGGCGCGGCATGCGAAAAGCACGGTTGCGACTTACAACTTGAGACTTGACCTTTAAGCTCTCAGGCATCGGCCATGACAAGAAGCATGGCCAGGACAACGGCGACAAAGCACCTCAACAACAGCACGGGCACTGACAGCTGCAACGAACTCCATTCAAGAACATATTGAAAGCATTCTGCGGAAGACTGCGAGGAAGATTTCTCTGCGAGGTTGCGGCCACTCGGCGGATGCGAGGCCCCAGAAAAAGAAAACCAAGCCTGCTCAGCAAATAAGGTTTTGAATGCTACAGAATTTATGTTTTCATGACGTTCCGTGTCTGCTCCTTCCCCAAAACATTTCAAGACTTCACGAGGTGACAGTATCCGTTTGGTGTCTGTGTTGGGCTTCTGAATTGACTCCAAGCTGAAACTTGTAGCTGCATGCAAATGTCCTAGCAATGTAAACCCCTTTTGAACTCGTCAGGCCAACTTGTGCATTTGGCAATCAAGTCCTCAACGTAAATGTTCGGAAATAGGCTACCTGCTTTTCTTCACATTCCATGTAGGGAACGTGCTCAGTGGGCCAGCGTCCCCACTGCACTGCACCGCAAACGCCAGGTAACAAACAAAGTGTATGGGGAATGACAAGGCCACGGATCCCGGTTGTACAGGCGCAAGGTGCGCAAGACCACTGTGTCCCGAACTGTGTTTGTCTATGAGGGGATCAATAATAACGTGGCTTTCACTTTCGCTGTTTAACCAAAGCCACCTGGATGGTGGCCATGGGAAGGCTGGGTTCAACCGACATGACGGGGAGGAGACTGGAAGCAATCATGTCCCTCCTGGAAGCCATCTGACCTTTGGACTGGCACCTTGTTTGTAAATTTCTCACCAAAGAAACTTATGGCATTTGTTTGTAGGAGCTCAGAAAAAAGAGGGCTTGCGAGGAAAAGAGTGCAAGGTCGACAGGCTTCAGGGTTCGGAATGTGATTTTCCGATGCACGTACGTGATGATAACAACAGGCCCAGTCAAAATCAACTTCGAGGTGTCAGCCCTTAGATGCTAAGTTCATGCCAAGCTGAAGATCTGTTCATTGCCTCTGACGGAGCACCCATCCGGCCCTCTCAGGAGCAGAACGTATCTTCCAAGTGAGTCTCAGGCGTCCCCTAGCTCTCCGTCGCTCCAGCAATGGAATGGAATGGAACTTGAACGAAGACACTTTGGGCTCATTCCACTCCATCGCACCCTATGCTTTACATTCGCAATCCCTAAAACGGTATCCCAAATCCCAGGAACAAAAAAACACGGAAAGCCGGGAGGCTGCCTTCGTGGCTAAAATGGCTAAAGTGATGATGCACTGCTTGCACCTCACAGTCATAGCTCTACACGAAAAGCAATCAACGGATTTGCACAAGACTAGGCAGCCAAGCAGATGCTGAGGCATCGGAGACCCAATGCGGTCCAAACTTCCGGGCAGCGCAGAGTCTGGTCAATACCTTGCAACGGCGGACAAATAACGAATCCACAAGAAATCAGTCCGCTGGGTCTGCCTCTGACTGCATAGGACTCCAAGACCTCCACCTGAACCGCAAGGTTCCCGCTACCCGAATAAACTTGACATGACGGATCCAAAACAGAATCAAAGCAGAACGTGGCCTCTCCAAAATGCGATGCGGAGATGTCGACCGTTGCGCTTTGTGCTGCTGGTCTCGAGACAACCTTTCAACACGACAGCACAAAAGCATTGGCAAATGCCAAATTTACCTAGCAAAACCTGTTCCTGCTGCTTTCTACTCATAGCCAGCTCAACGAATTCAGTCTCGGAAAGCCCATCGCATTTCATCACACATCCCGTTCCAAAATTCAGCTGCACGCACCAGAGTGAGCAATGGCGGTCTAGGAGCATTTAACTATTTAAGCCAGCACAAAGGCCCCGTTTTCTACCTGATCTGACTGTCTAAGCTATCTATACATCGTATGTGTATATGTATAATAGAGATATGTACAGAACTGCTTGTCTTTTAGATTACGTTACCCAGTCGTAAAGCTCCAGCCCACACGTTGACAGAGCATGACAAGGCCCTCCTCCTTACATACACGCCATGGCAAAGTGAGTTGGCCAGAGCGCTCTCTGGCTCTGACTTCACGTCCTGAGGCTTGCACGCTGTCAGCAAAGCCTCTGCTTCTTCCGAGCGTCCCTCCACACTTGGCTTGCATTGGCTCGCAGAATTGGAGATTTGCCCGTCTGATTCTGAAATTGATTGATATTGTGATATTCTACACCCTGCGATTTGAAAAGTGGAGACGTTTCGGTGGGGCCATTGAGTCTCGTGCCTTCGGGTCAGCTCGCAAGTCTCCATGCTGCCTGGCGTGGTATGGCCTGCAAATACAAGAAAGTTACTCACAAATGATCTCTGGCTTCAGATGGGCCAAGAAAGTCCTTGTGCAAGCCATGCTGGGCCCATGACAGCTTGATACTGGTACCAGGTACAGCACATGTATTGATCTGGCATGCATTGAACTCCACTAACTCCAACATGCTTTCAACACACAAAAAACTTTTCCGAACGGAAGACTTTCTCGCGAAAGCACGTTCACATGCATCAGCAGCAACGAAATCCACGGCCTCTGAGAAAGAGCTGCTGGCCAAAGGACGAACCTCACAAATTGCGATCAAAACCAGAAGCAGACCCACTTCCAATTTGCTGCATTGAGATCATTTGCGCGTTCATCTTGTTGCGACTTTTGCTGTTTGTGTGTCAAATAACATTGGTCAACACCCAAGATCTTTTCTGTAGATGGGACGGAATTGGCGTTGCAGCAGCTGGAGAAAACATTCAGTCATACGAGCGTGCTTCCGGGAAACTTCTCCGGTCTTCTTGAGGAGAGAAGCAGGATCACTGCGAAACGTCATGACAGACCAGCCCCCGTGACTGGCTACCGAAGTTGATCATGTCAGTCTGCCAAGTATGTGACAAGCTTGAGATTTATGTCTCTCAGCAGTCAAGACTTGGCATGACTTTGTGTCCATGGGCACTGCCATGTTGCAAAAACTTGAGGAAGGACAGGATAGTTGGCCATACAAGGTGGCCAGCTCTGAGCAGACCACAGCAGCAAGAAGCAATTGCGCATTGACCACGGCCTTGGCACATCCATTTGCCAGGCAAACAAGAACTGGCGCATAGAAGAAAGACCTACTACGTACACCACTACCCTGAAACTCAAACCCAGGTTCATGATTCGTGCCTGATACCCAAACTGAAGTTGGACCTATGAGCATATCATGATCATATGCTAATAATTAAGGCCCAGGTGAGGCCAAGTGGCCAAGAGCGTGTACCAGTGGCCGTGCGGCCACAGGATAGGTTCACTATAGGGAGTTCACCATTTTGAGATATGAATGAATACAGCTGCGTTGCAAAACTTGCATGCCGAAGTGTATACATGTCTGCTGTATGTCGCAGGCACATGCCGAAGAACTTTTCAAGCTTGCCAAGGCGAGCGTGGCAAGGAGCATCTCGTGGACTTCTGGACTTCGGCATGACGCAAACGACGAACACGCTGGACAGTTTGAGCATTAGACTTACTCGACCTCAGGCCGATCTTCCCAACTCTGAGCCGAAGTCTAGCGTGCAGCTTTCTCAGGCGCGATACTCCTGGAGCGCCAACATTTCCTGACAAAAGACATGCATGGCAGAAGCATCTTATCAGACCAGGCTAGGGTCCTCCAAAGCCTCAGGAACCTGTGCCTCATCCTTGGATGCTGCGTGGCAGCTAGAAAAACTGCCACAAATTGTCATGGCAGAAAATTCGTAAGCTACATGTCTCGAGACCCTGACCAGCTCGTACTTGCCCAGCACCAATGGTCCCTGCTGCCACTGCAAGACCTCAAAACTGGCTGACCATAATCTCACATGGCTACGAAGATGTATTTCAGCATAAGACCCATGGGCCACTGTCGCCTTTCGCGACGGCCTCCTGAACCTTGTGAGGAACCAATTGATTGTTGGCTCAAATTCAAAGGTTTTCCGCCAGCGCAAACACGTTGCAGCATGAATCCTGCCTGCTTGATCAAGGAGGCCACACGTCCGAGACGACGATTTGCAGCTGAGCAGCAGCACAGGATTCGGTTACATATCTTGTTCCCATTTATCAGCTGGAGAAACCGCGCAGAAGGCAGAATTGCTGTTGAAACAGGACTGCTAGAATCACACGGCTCTTGCAAGCTTGCAAGATGAACGAAAATGTTGGCAGGATGGCAGGACAGAACGTGAACAAAAGGGGTACTGCAACACCTTTTGATGACGATGTATCACACTGCCTCTAAATCATAATGAATCCTCAGGTATGTAATACATACATATCCGCAAAGTTCGGATTTGTTCTACGTTGCCACCTTGCACATCACAATTGAATCACGCTCTATCGGTCTGGATCAATCATAATGACCACATGGTGTCGTTTCCAAACTTTGCGCTTCCCGCGCAAACGGGCATGCGTCGCCATCCAGTGCTTGAGAACATTTTCTGTACCAATAGCCCGCATCATAACTCATGAGCCAACGGTTCATCGTGTGCTTCAGCTTGCAAGCTGCTTGAGGAAACACAGGCGTGGCATTTGACGGTGGGATTAGAGCCGTCCTTGCCCAAACGAAAAAGAGAAAGGGGACAAGGAAGGGAGCCGCTGAGGGAGAGGAGAGGCAAAGTAGAGTTGGCAAAACATTCCTTGGTGCATTTTGAATGGTAAAGTTGGTCCAGACTCCAACATGACATCAGGCTTTGCCTTCGCCCTGGTACGGGCTCAGAGCTGCAGATTGCAAATACAGTCAATCCCTGAAAATGTGTAGTAAAGCCTACGCTTGGTATGCCTCTGCTTAGCACTGGTCTGGTTGTAGCTGCCTATAACGCACTCGTTGCTGCGACTTCCACTCTGATCCGAATGCTCGTCTCAACAGCTGGATCACGGTTGTTGCTGCTGATGTCGTCTGCAACTCGCCCGATGCAGCTGCTTTATCCGGTGCTGGATCAGTGGCAAAGACTTGGCGCTCGCCTGTGTTGATCTGCGTCGCAAGTCGCCAATTTACGGTTCTATCAAAAACTCCGTGCCAACGTTCACTTGGATTTCCAGGTATCGTGCCAGCTTGAACGGAGTGTTGCTTCTGCCACATGCAAAGGGACACCTGAACATAGGGACAGGCAGGCTCTCATTTGTATTCGTCATGCCAAAAATGATACATTTGCTCTGCAAGTGTTGTCAAATCATGTTTTTCAGCAATGGCACGAACGTTCTTAGGGAGCAGCTTCACCTCAGGCCTATGGCAAGGGATTGCAACCCAGCTCAGGAGCTCAAGGTCTTTTGGCTGGTAGGACAGACCAAGGGTGTGCAAACAGCAAACAAAGCATGCAGCGAATGCATCCAAGAAAAAACAAGCTTCACAAAAGACGGGATCAACAGAACAGCCCAGGACAGAAACCCATCCGCAGATGCCAAAGGCGTTGACAATGTGTGTCAGGACATTGCCAGCATCAGATCCATTCAGCGTCACACGTCCACTCTTGCTAGTATAGAACCCCCTTGACATGTCTGATGTCTCACAGCTGTGATACTGTACCTGCAAAGTGCAGAAGTGTCTTCAGCAACTGCTTGAAGAGATGGCACAAGATAATTACCCATGATTCTTCATAAACACCCGCGGCTTTGCGTGTCTGAATCAGCTGGCTCATGCTCTCACAAACTCTTTTTTGCCACTCATGCTCAAATGTTTTTGATAGTAGGATATGACATGATATGGTACGATATGATGTCGTATGATGTGATGTGACAGGATGCGATTGGAAGACGCTTGCCCCCACCCCCCACTTCCGTCCCATGAGAAATGACCAAACAAAAGTACCTGAGGCCCCGCTATTCTATCAACTGGGAGGCAAGCCCTCCTCAACCTCGGGCCTGAGGGACGCACAGCTCCCATGTACCCATGTACCCAAGCAAATTGGTTAGGCCAGGACTTCATCTCCAGGATGCTTGCAGGCGTGTTTTCCACGACCTGCCACATCAGCTAGCATGCAAGGGCTGGCTGGTTTGGACCTTGGACAGACATGCAAGGCAAATGAGGCCACAAAGCGCCCAAAGAGATCTGGGAGAGCTGCAGCAAAAACGATGGTGACAAATACTCATGCGAGGTTGTATACTTGAAAAGGGAAGGAGGACCCTTAGCAATGGCGCATTGCCTTCAGTCAACACTTCAAGCTGTGCAAAATCAGCATTGGCTGCCACAAAGCCATCACAACGTCAATTTTCACATCGCGCAGCGCTGCACGATTTCCTTCAGCACCTCCACAACACGGACCCTCAACAGCTGCTCAGAACCTGGAGAGGTTTCGGGCCTCAGCTCACAGGGTGTCTGCCAGTATTTCTCCAGTTCCACCCTTGCGTCCACATAGACGTATCTTGAGGTAAGCTGGCCGCCCATTCCATAGTTTGTGGTTTGACCATCCTGCAGCCAGAAGTGTCAAGACAATTCTGCGAACACAACGAGTACTATAGGCTTGGAGAGGCTAGCCTCTTGGCTTCATCCACTATGCACTTGAAGCTCACTGGCTCAGTCTCCGCCAACAAGCAGAGGCTCTTCCGGTCCACATACATCTGCCAGCGGACGGCATAGTAAGCAATCTTACAAAAATGTGCAGGGAAACAAGGCGTCTTCTAAACAGGAGAAAGCTTGTCAAGCCAGGCAGGATTACGTTGGCTCGTGTCAAGCCGTTGATCAAGCGAGAATAAACAAGTCCGTGCTCTCGCGAAGCCTGGGCAAAGCACAGACAAGAGCGCATCTACTCTTCGTTGCTGAACATATTACCGTGGCAGCTCCAGAACAAAAAAACTTCAACGACACCACAAAGGTGTCAGGCTTCAGTTGGATGCAAGTCCCGGAACATATTGAATGTGCTCCAGGTTGCAGCAAAGGTCATGCTACAAGTTCTAGTTTCCCACCAATCGGCTGCGAATTCTCAAGCTAAGGCAGTCGCTGCATTAATGCGTGTGATCCAAAGAATCCGCATCTGCTTTCTCTTCTTGATTCTCATCCAATACCTCAGAGGAGCAATTAAGATGCGCACCATCTAGAGCTAGCACAACTCACAGCACAAACTGAGCTGGCGAACAAATGATTGAGTTCCTTCATGACTCGCACAGTGGCAAGCTTGAAGCATCGTTTGGAGCGACCATACATTCCTGGACAAAGTTCTTGGGGAGGGAGTTGGGCAAAAGGCATTCGGCCCAAGGGGCGCCTTTTGCCACTGCAAAAACAATCTCCCTTGGGATTCGTCCAAGCCTAGCAGCCTTGGAGACCAAGGGCAGCATAAACACACACGCACTTGCTCGCCACGCTAAGCACACGTATCGGTTGAGCCCCCAGCTGAAAGCAGCATTGCAACGAAAAAACTAAGATGACGCACTTCCAGCGCTAGCAACTGATGCCAAAACCCATCACTCCGTCACATGAGAACTTTGACATGTCAAGTCTGGTGTTAAGACCTTTCTCTTGGCCTACACTCTGTAAGCCGCTGCGGCTGATCAGCATGCAGGTTGCCACCAGCCAGTGTCTGGGACAGATTGCAAATCGCTTGCCTGATGGATCTTCCCGCTTCGCTGCAGGGCTAAAACAAAGCGATCCTTTCAGCATCGAATTCAAGAAACACGAGCAGTGAATCCAGAACTTAGGTCCAGACCACTTTCCCAAGCAACATTTTTGCATATGTTGTCATAGCTTTGACCTGCATGTCATGCGTTTCCATGCATGCTAGCTCTCTGGTCGTGCTTCATGCCTTGTCAGCAACATCTTGGAAAATGTGAAGTTTGGAACTGTCAAAAGAACACGCACATTGGCTCGGCTCGAAACCAGAGAAGCATTGGTCTCGCGAACGGGGCTCTATCAGATGGGCATTTTACACTGCGGTCACCCGGCTCTTGAACAAGACTTCTTGCCATCCTGCGTCCCTCTCTGCACAACCATTAGCGCCAGCTCGGATGCCACTTTTGGCAACTGGAGCATTACGTGCGGCGTTTGCGGTTGTGAGGGTCATCGTTCCGTGGCTTTGCTCGCTGGTCCATCTTCCCGGCGCTTGATAGACAGCCATGCAGCTGTGCCAGTTCGTAGCCTTGAGGAAGCCCCCTCAAACCACCAGCCTAGAGCGCGCACGAAGCAGTTTTGCAGGCCAACGGAGTTGGCACGGGGACACGAGGGCATCCAATTGTCCGTTGTATGCTTTCAAGTTCAAGTTCTCACTCCTTTGCTCCCATTCAGAGGGAGACCTGCGCCAAAACAAAATGAACTCATGCTTTTCTAGGCATACTCCGTGGACACAGCGTCCCGTCGTATGGTGAATAGCCTAGCGCTCTGCAAAAATCCTACAGTATCTTCCACAGATCCAACAAAGACGGCCACGGCATTTGACACTGTCTCTTTTAGCACCAACGAAATGTTGTCTCAAAGTTTGGCAGCGCTGGGTGAGTTGCGCTGTGTACACATGTTTGGAAGCGCGATCATGCCAAAGCTCCACATGTTTCTGGAGCGTGAAGGAACACACAGTGTAGAGCAGCATGGGAGCAATGTGGTGGTCGTCTCCGGACTTACATACAGCAGACCACGGTCTCAAAGACCCACACGCCTCTATCCTTGTCAATGACTCTTATACTAAGTACTCTGCCCACCCAAGCCCACCTTGCTCTGCCTCACCCCACCCGACTCACCAAACATTTTGGCAGGGTCGGGTGGGGCAGAAGGGCGGAAGGATAGGCAGGGGATAGAGGGGTAGCGGAAAGGTGTAGGGTGGGGTCAGGTGTAAGGTATGCAGGATGTAAGCAGGGTGTACTTATGGGGGTCTGCTGTATATGGGTGCTGTGACGATCACCTCGTGATGGAATGCTGATGGCCCCATGATGCAGCTGCGACTGTGGCATGTTTTGTGAGCTGCGGCGCAAGAATTGGAACATGCTCCCTGATGATTTCTGACCCGCGCCGCTCATCTTCCTGACACGTGCCAAGCATCTTCCCGACACGTGGTTATCTGATGTTTGATCATGGTTCCTGCATCTCTCAGAAACCAACTGAGGCAGTACATATTAATCATGCCAAGACTAAAGATGTCAACAAAACAGGTAGGAGCTAGAACATGCCAAGGCCATATTCTGACCTGTATTTCCTGATATGGACATGTATCCTGGATCTGTAGAAGCATCAAGGTAAACATCTTCGCGGCAAGTGCTTCTAAGTGTCCCCTGTCAACCTTTTCCTTCGTCGGACTGGGATTGGGATGTAAGCGGTTGGAGCACCCGCGAATGATGTGCAGAAAACTAGCTTAGATGAGCGCTGTACCTTGAAGCCATGAGCTCAAAGTCTCGACAGCTGCAGGTGTAGTGGGACACTTGTGAATAGGTCTTTCGCTTCCTGTCTTTTAACTGGGTTGTCCAATCTCCTTCCTGGATGCGATTTTTGGATTGAAGGAGAAGCCATGGAAAAGCCAGGATCACTTTGAGCATGGCTCGGGCCTCGCTTTATTGCAACAAGGACGCTGGCTTCGAAATTTTGGCAATTGGGTTGCACGAAAAGGGTGCAGCTCAAGGCCCCTTACAGTGGGAAGTATGTTGTTATCACTGACTTGTCCCCTTACTTGATCAGGCAGATCTCAGTAGGCCAGCGTCTACGTCACAAGAAACAAAGGCGTAGGCCGAGTTCACAACATCTTCAACTTAATCACGGGACTTGCGCAGAGAACCTGCGCAGAGAAAAAGAAAGGGAATTGCCTCGTTCTGGTAGTACCAGTTCCTTGGCTGGTGTGCTACGGAAATTGGAGAGAAAGTCTCAAAAAATCTCAAGTGGGTGTCTTCAAAATAATTCATGATCCTTCAGGCTCAAGCTCTTTTACTGGGCAACATATGCCTCTTACTGTAGTTTCCTAACCTGCGACTGATGATCAACTCGTGAAGGCTACGAAAACCGATGAATCAGCAGATACATTGCCGCTGACGCTAAAAGAATTCCAACCTGCCTGAATTAGCATGTTGTTTGGGGTGAAGGGCCCAGAAGTTCAGCTGATCACCGCTTCTACAAATTCCTACACAATCGGTTGAATTACAACAATGGGGTAAGGGGTAATTACACTTGATTACCAGTGCTTTGGGCTCTTATGAATACAATTGCACCGCTCTAGCTCTTGCAAGTATCATCACAACGCATTATGGAGAACGATCCCGAAAGCCAACGGATTGGAAATCATTTTCTTATTGGGGGAGAGAGTATTTTTCCACTTAAGTGAAGTCAGATGCCGAACAGACCAATTGAGGCAAGGCACTTATGGGCAAGCTCCACATTTTCACCATCTTTTTGTGCATGAGCTGGGGTCTGCGCACGGCAGCCAAAAGCTGCAGAACCAAAGTTTCCCATTCTTGAGAACTGCACCTGGCCTTGACTAGGAAGCTGATGCCACCCATGTCAAACTCGACAAATCGATAGAAAGAGTCAATCTCACCTGCGAGCTAGTCTCTCTTGGAACAATTATGGAGGGTCCACTTAACAGCAGACCTGCACTGCTGCCAGCAATTTGAGGAAGCCCCGTGATCATCAAGGTCCTTGGGTGTGCATCTAGTCTCAAAACGGAGGCATTGCAAATAGTGCCGGCAATGCTGGATGCAGCCTCTAATTGCTGAGAGCCCAACTTGGTCTTGCAGTCTCCGTAGGCCAATCGCCGGAATGCAGGCGTATAAGTTCCGTGATTGGAAACCTTTCAAAAGGGCAAGGAGAAGGCTCTGCCTCTGCACCTTCTTTGACAATGCTGCCTCAGAGCGTTTCCAGGCGCCTCTGTATGGAAAGCACCTCAGGCCATCACCATGCCCCCTTCATATCAGACAGAAAGGGTCACATCTGCAACTGGGCAAGAAACTTCATCCGGTTGACATCAAGTAGATGCTCCATTACCAAGCCCTGGCAAGCAGAAAACAGCGGAATCTGAGACCTGATGTAAAGGCCGTTGCGCCGGACCTTCCCATCTGAAGCTTTGGAGATCTTCACAAGATCCACCGGGTTCTTGTGCTGACATGTGACATGCCGGCAGTAAAGTAGGGGTCGGGCTACATCAAAGACAAAGAATCAAGCCGCCTTCCCGCTACTTCTAATGCATATGTAATACCAACCGTCATGGTGCATCCACCAAGTGACACTGCCCTTCTGCACAGTGGCACATGAACTTTGTACTTTCTCGCTGGATGAATCATTGGAAAGCCCGTAATTTGCTGGGCCATGCTGCTCCACTGGATGTTGGAACCACGCTTCCATCAGAACTGAACAGGCGGTCCACCTAGATGCCAGATTTTGCCTGTTACAAGTTGGGAATGGACCCAAACGTCGTCAAAGCTCCCCTGCTTAGCTACTCTTACAACATGTTTACCTTCTGGCAGTCAACAAAGGAGATGTACCCAAACACCACTGGCTTATTGTGCATATGCATGGTCTATGCTAGAATCTCAGTCGCCTGACCCTTGGGCATCAAGAAGCTTGTCAAGTTGTCACTCACATACTCCAGGAGAGTCCTGGGCGAAGAGGTGTTCTCAAAATGGCAGATCCTTGTTTGTGACAACAGGCCGAGCATGCTTGTCATTGAGTCTTTGGCACTAGCGACGATCGGTCACAAATGATGTCTTTGTCCAGTGAGAAAGCCTGCTTGGATGACACCTGCCAGGTTGCCAGTCGCCCCCTGTACCATTTTCTTGGCCAACTTGCCTCCTTCGCAGTCTCGTAGAGACCACACTTCGCATCAACATACCTGACAAAGCTACAGGCATTCACAAAGCAGCAAGTTGTGAATTGGCACAACTGAATCTGCTCGGGCTAACTCCCCCGTCGCATCCCCCATAACGGGGCTAGGGAACCTAAATTATTTGAAGCATTGCAGCCTCAAGCTTTTACAGACAGGAAGAACACCTGTCACGTGGCGCACTGCATGTAGGCTTCGTTCTCTACCGGCGGCCTCTTGAAGCCCTTCCACATCAGGGCGCATCTCAAAAAAATCTCACCAGGCCAACAAAAGCAGTCCTGACCTTGCTCAAGGCAACAGCAACACAGAGCACTCAGATCCCGAGAGGTTGCTGCCAGGGTCAAACATTTCTGGCGGGGCCACCGCACCGATTAGCCCTGGCATGGCTATCTCCAGGCCCTTCAGATCTATCCCATGTAGGAAACTCGATTCGCTCCATGGGGGTGTACCGCACTGGCTGTCGAAGTATAGGTGAGGAACGGTAGCCTAAGTCGAGAGCTAGGACCTAAGACGCTCGAGTCCTGGCCTTCCGGAGGCCGATTTGGGAAAGAGGAAATTGGGGCATGCGGTTTGCTATGGTTGGGCACGGCAGGACGACAAAGCAGCTCGCATTCCAAGCGTATTGCGCCGGGCTGTAGGTTAGTCAAGAACAAGGAATGGCAAAGGTAAAAACAGCATGATTGACATGCCAAGAAGCAGCGTGATACCGTCACGTGGGATGGTTTTATGCTCCGGCTGAGGGTGAGGTTATATAGTTTCAGGGCAGGGAAAGCCAAGGCAAGAGTTAGGGTTCAACGACTGGGGCTTGACTCAGGGTAGAGTATTTGGTCGGGCTCTGTACGGAAGTGCCCTTAATGTGTTTGCAATCAGCAGGCTAAGCTCCCACGAGCGCTGCTCTGTAACAGAAAACACCCACTGCACTGAGAAAGAGGTGAGAACTAGTTTCTTCTACTGCCAACGTGGAAGGACAATGTGATGAGCACCGTATATCGACGTCTAAGAGATTACCTCGAGCAAGCACACAGAGAGGCCGTAGGTTTGGGTGGGTAACCCAAAAAAGGGCAGGCTTTGCTGATCTTGATTTCTAACTTCTAGAAGGTGATCCATGTGGACACATGATCCTATAAGCATCTCCATAGCTTTCCGTAATCCAGTCAGCTCTGGGTCGCCCTGGACGACGAACTCTAATACATTTAGGATGTAAACCGTACGCTGCCAAGCTGACTTGCTTCATAGGGTCTGATGGGTGTGTTCTCAGAATGTGTCTAAACAGTCTGAGTTTCGCTCGTTTCCAAGTCTCTCCGGAATCTTCACAAATGCGACCATGTTGCTCTGAGTTGCTCTCTGATCTGTGCATAGATGCTTTCATGTATAGCTTGTCTGTCTATGGCCTTCCGCGCCGTAGCAAAATTCTTTCTCAGAGATTGTTCTGAAATGCATTGAGCCTGGATACGTCAGCACCTGTCAACTGAATACATCTGCGTACAGGTCTTCTGCAAAGTAGATACCATCAATAGGTCATTGTGGTCTCTTTCTGCGGAACAAGTTTTCGAACCCACGCAAATTGCCTCCATAAGAGCACAACTAGATGTGTACGGAGATAAGAGAGGTGCGTCTATATGCATGTCTTCACAGCGAGGTCAACACAATCGTGTAGTCTTGAGCAGAGCCATGCAGAACCCAAACATCTTTGCTGAATCTAGGTTGGCTGGGTCCCCGGACGGGTTCCTTTTCCATCCGCTTTCCACGTTTGATGGGCACGTACTCGGGAACCTGAATATTGACTCCACTGTGCGATCTCAAGTTGATTGCCCAGTTTGCCCCTGCGCCTCTGCAGGACTGACGGTTTCCCCTGATTCAGCTTTGATCGCAAACGTTCCAACCTGGCGGGGGAGAAGCTGAACACTCTGTTTGCCCAAAACCATTCCCACCTCCTTGACGTCAGACGCAGTAAGCTGTGAAAACTCAGCTCGGTAGAAATCCTGTCATTCACTGAAACCAGGAAAGTCCAAGCATGCCAAAAAACATCGCTTTTGGCTCATTGGAATGGCTGGGAACTGCACCTTGAATGCACTTTGCAAAGGCGCTTTAGGTCTTCTGAAAGGCTGTCTTCGAGAAACATGACCTCCCACTTTACACCCCCCTCCTCAACACCCCTCCCAAATCCCTATGATTCTGGCGTGTGCGATACCAACGCCACCGATCCTGAGAGAAAGTTCGTTTCGGGCAATGACTAAGAGTCGAGTTCAGCATGGAAACGCCTCATACAGGAACCCACTGCCGTGGCACACGCAACCTTGGGCAAGAAAGAAGGACCTCCCCACGCCCCCAGCCCCCAAGTTCCTACAGTAGTCTTTGTCCTGGAAACGACTCAAACTTCTAAAGCGGGTTTGCTGATCTTACAAACTCTGGCTTCAAAAGATCTGTCTGCTGAAGTGCACTCTGAGGTCCGACAACCATCTCTCACATTGATTGCGTTGAATCGTCGAACCACTGGCAAGAGGAATACATCAACACCAGCGTTTTGGGCTACAGGATTTGATCGTTGCTAAGCCTGACCTCCCCAACAATACGGCACTTGAGCCAAGGTTCTTAGTTCTAGGCCAAACTCACAGGAAAAAACAGCTACTTTCACAAAGTGCTTCCACGAACCGTCCGAAGCACGGGGGTGACACGAGGCCCCTCGTGTCACGCGATGCAGGGCCTCGCGGCACCCCACCTCAGACGGTGTTGACGGTTTTTTTCTAGGACCAACCTCTGTAACGGAGTAATAATGGATTCCTGTTTGATTTTTGCTCAGGCCCTGAGCTTCAGAGAAACAAGGGGCCACGGCAGGGAGGTCGCACAGGATAGGACGTCCCGAAGCTGGACAGGCCCATTTCCTTTAGACCTGCTCCAGATAGTAAACCTCGCATTCTCCGGCTGCATCGCCTTAAGAATGCCGCAAGTGGCACAGCTCAATGGTGTGCCATAGTCCGCACTTTGAATCAAGCGTAGGGCATATCATAATTCCTCATTACATTCTCATTACCTTGCAGAGAGGCAAAGACATTCAATGATATGGCGCTGTTGTGGCTCATTGTCTGGTTCGTGTGTGACGCTGCCTGAAACGGGCATACATGGCACACCGTCTTCAGGGCATCATTCATTATTGGGTTCGCCAAACGTGCAACGTTCCCCCGACTGTACCAGTATATATCAGTATAGTGTCTCGACGGTGCTTGCTCAGCAGCATTGCAGCGCCTGCGTCTCGAAAACGGCCATGGCCTTCCGGCTCGAGGAACAGGTGCCAGCACATGGTCAAATCAGGACAACTGCATGGATACTAAAGCCAACATGGGGCCTCTGTGACACGGCTCAGGGCCATGCGTGCAGGCGCCTCCACAATGATGCCCCGACATGTTCCAACAACGTGATAAGCTAGAACAAACCAAAATTCAAAGCTGCATTCTGGTGTGCAATTATGACCCTAGTCGGAAGGACAATGGGTCCCTGACTTACCCGGGGACGGTCAACTCAAGCCTTCAAACGATAACTCTTCAAAGCCCTCAGCAGTTTGCGGACATGATTCAGTGATGGGTTTACTGCACATTTACAGAGACGCTCGAGCACCTTCTGCCTGAGCCGTGGGTCGATCTCACAATTTTTGAAGCCTCAGCATGATCAAATAAAATGAGGAGTACGTCAAAGAGCTCTCCGGTCCGCACCATGACACGATGACACGCAAGCCGGCATGTATCCGGCAATTCAGGCCCGGGCCATGCTGTCCGTAAATATAATTTCTGTATGGAATTCTGTCTTGCTGTCCTTCTTCCCTGCCAGCAGGGCTGATAGAACAGCAGCACAGCTAGCTCAACAGGCAGGGACGACCAGTTTCGCTCCATCTTCTTGTAATCATCACGCCATCCCCAGATCTGGCCATACCTCGTTCACGGTGATGCTTTGATCCCGTACATGTAGGGTTCCCTTTGGAGCTGCTGATTGCCCAAGATGCCTCGTAACTCTCGACCGCTGCAGGCCAGCAGCAAAGGCTGTCACAGCCTGAATCAAGCTCACTGATGCATCAATTAACATGCACAAAGGCATCACGTCGCTTCGCGCTTGCAGGATTCTGGGCTCCAGTGCGGCAGCGGCGAGCACGGTTGAACCAGCGTAGGCACCTTGCAAGCCAAGCATCAAGGCAGATCAACCTGACACGCGCAGGTGTCAAGCTCCTGGCCAAAGAGACTGTCAGCCGCGCGCTGGGGCCTTAGGGTGTGAGATTGATAGCACCATGTATGATGGTAAGGCTAGGCCGGCTAGGCCGGCAATGGACTCAACTAAGGTTTCATCTCTGGGCCATGTTGAAGGGAAGGAAGCCTGCATGCGATGAGAGTGTGAGATAGTGTGCTGAGCTGCAGCAGCAGCACCCGCCTCAGCTTTACTCCGCTGCTTACGAAGGATACGGCAGGCAGACAAACGGCCACCTGAACACGAGAATATGTCAGAGTCTAAAAGGTGGAAAGAGGAACTTAGCGGCCCACCACCAGACAGGCTAGTAGCAAGAACAGCCGAGACTGCCTCAGATCTCACAACTGCTGGCGTGCCAAGTAAGGCAACGAGCAATCAGAAGTTCGGGGTTCCAGAGAGGTGGCCTAAAAGACCATCAAGGCGCCAAGTGGCCGCCGAAGAGTCAACTCTAGCACATATTGCTTCAGACGTCAGCCACTCTTCTTTTGGCCACGGAGTCTTTGCTTTTGCGAATTCAGAGCTTGCATTCTGCATATGCCAGATATCTATGCTAGCCGAGACAATACTTACATCCTCCTCACGTCCTCCCGATATCCAAAGCATAGATGCTGGCTAAAATGATCACGTCCACTCCAAGCACGCTGGATTTCCACAGTGTCACAGCATCCTTGCCCCACATGTTGGCTCAGGAAAACGCGCCCCTCTGCAATTTCGCACGTCTTGTCGTCGGCTTTGCAGGGCAAAACACTCAGTGGATAAGGAAGAAATGCCTGGAATGACTTTGATTTCCCAATCAAGCTTTGTGGTAAGCAGGAAGCTAGCCACTTCTTTTTCCGATGTGGTTCTCATAGTTTTCATGGGGTGTTGGCGTGCATCTGAAAAAGGGGCGTGCGTTCCGTGGATGGGTATGGTTGAACAAACATCCTGCATGACCTTAGGTAGTTTGCATCTTGGGAATTATGGTAGTTTAGCCTCGGTAATCCAAACTGAAAAATTGTCCCATGCTCCAAAAGAAACATTTCATTGATATGACGAAACCAACTTTGCTCTCTGAGCCAGTCGGCAGAGCAGCATAGCTTAGGCCACTGAGTCACCGGCCTGATTGTCATGACGCGGCAGCGCGGCACGCGCAGGGACAAGGGGAATGGAAAAATGCTGGGAGGACGCCCTCCCTGCTTCAAGCCAGCCGCAACATGCAAATACGTGAACATGATGATTGAAGAACCCAAAGGCTACCGGATTAGCAGCAGGCACTGAGACTCCAGACTGGCGAACAAAGCAAGGTCGTACAACGCTCAACTAGACTCTGCAACACATATTTGACTGCATGAAGTATGAATCTGAAATTCCTTGAAAATCACCTGCCTCGCCATGCTGGCTGAGTCGAGAACGTTTCGGGTACTACGATGTTGCAATACGAATCTAAAGGGATCTATTTGAAAAGAAGTTCACAGTACTGACTCCATGTCTAGAGAGAAGCGCAGTGTACGATCTGTGACAACACTACTCAATGTAGCAGTCAGTGTACCTGAGCCTCACATATTGTGCTGACCAGCGTCGAGCTGGGCACCCCTGATCCTAGCGGCAGCCGCTAGTGGCTAGTATTGTGAATGATGCGGCTTGTGCCTCAGCACTTTGCGCTGAGCCCTGCCGGGAACGATACAAACACATCCGTGCACGTTGCAAATTCTGGAAACGATGCTCACAGTTTGGATACTCCAAAGGCCAATCGAGCGATGTAGTCTGGATATTCATCTGGACCCTCCTCGTGGCTTCAAACAATGCTAAATCAAAAATGTGCACGGCAAACGTGGCCGTTCTTGAGAAGCATGAACAATGTCACTTTGCTAAATGTATCCATGCCTGTTCCCGCCAGCACCGGCGATAGGAGGCCACTTCGTTCGTCAGGTGAACCAACTGGCTGAACTTGTCATCTCCTTGGCCTGGCACTGCTTACTCTCACTTTCCAGTCCAAGCCGCTCTCCACACATCAGGCTCGATGCTCCAATCTCGACTTTCCTCTCCAATTTCCAGTAACCTTTCCACTCCACTCTTCAAGCCACTTTGCCACCACTGTCCATTCCGCTCGCCTCATTCTAGATTCCACTTCCACTGCACTTTCCGCCCCAATTTCCATGACACCTTCCACGCACTCTCCTCTCCACACTTTCCATGCCACGCTCCACTCCTCTCCACACTTCATTCTCCACTCCACTCTCCACCCCACTTTCCACACCACCCTGCTCCAATTCACTTTCCACTCTACGCTCCAATTTCTGTTCCGCTCTCCACTCCACTCTCCACTGCATTCTCCACCCCCCTCTGCACCGCCAACACTGCCCTGTTCTGTCCACTTGATTTTCCACTCCACAACTCCCTGTGACCGTTGGCACTTCTTTTCACACGCAACCAAGACACGACCCTCCAAAAGCGATGACAGTAGCAAGGCTAGATGCTCAACCAGGCGTGATGTGTCTGGTACGATGACCATGCGAGGGTACGCACCAATAATCAAAGAATAGGGAGGTTTAATCCAACCACCGAGCCTGATATCATTGGTAGCATGACCATGCTTGGGCCCAGTGTCAAATGAAACACGAAGTGGCTTGAACTAAGACCTTGCAAAGGTCTGGGACACGACAGAATGAGAAGGAAGGTTCATTGCAACCCAGCAGGATGTTGCACGTAGCGCAGTGATCACTACAGGGGGGAACACTACAGAGACAAGCAGGGAGCAACCAGACTCATGTTCTTCGCATCAGGACCCTGCCGACGCATGGCACACTACGGAGCGAATAAGGAGCTTTGACGCAGCCTAATGCGACTGGTACCACGACCATGCAATGGCAGTGAATGGTACAGGGAGAGTAGAAGGGTGAGATGTGTTAGATGTGACTACCGGAAAACACGTCATGAGTACTATGAGATACTGAGATACTGTGAGCATGCCAGGGCAGTCAACACCGCAGAAAGAATAGGGAAGTTTGATGCAACAACCAAGCAAGATCTTGGTATCATGTCGGTGCAAGGGTACGGAACACGACAGAAAGAACGGAGAAGGTTGATGCAGCAACAAAGCACCAAGATATGCATATAGTGACCATGCAACGCTACCAAACACTACGGAACGCTTCGGGAAGGCTCAATCAAAGCCACCAAGATCCATCAAGCATGTTGTTGAACTAATGATTAGCTGATTACCCAACGTAGTCCAGAGGCTTGATGCACCAAGAAGATGCGATTTGATTCATGCTTAAGGAACACTATGGACTACGAGAAGGCATGCAAGGGCAACGAGCGTTGCAAAGAGAACGAGGGAAATTCGACATTGACTTGCTCATAATATGCCCAAACAAGAGTAGTGAACACTGCCAGTGAATAGGGAGGTTTGAAGCAACCAACCATCATGTTGCTACCCGCACCATGACCTCACAAGGGTAGTGAACACCACGGAGGGGAGATGCAATCGCCAACACGGCAGTTAGAACGGTAGTGAACACGACAGAAAAAGCAGGGAGGCTCCATGCAACCACCAGGTTGAATGTTCTTCGTATCCTGACCATGCAAAGGTAGTAAACACTACAGGGGAGGAGGCAGATTTGATGCATCCAAAAAGCATGACATAGGTCGCATCACGACCACACAAGAGCAGTGACTACAACAAAGGAGGAGGATGAGGGCCTGATGCAACAACCAAGACCTAAGCATGATGATTTCGGTACAAGGACCATCAAGTGCACGCACCACTGGCGGAGTAGGGAACCGCGATGCAACCACGAGCAGCGCCCCAAAGAATAGAGAGGCTGCTTGTAACAACAAAGCATAATGGTACTTGTAGCATGACTGCGCAAGAGTAGTCAGCAGGTGCTTGAACCAAGACCTTGCAAAGGTATTGAACACAACAGAATGAGGAAGATTTGATGCAACCACCCAGCATGTTGTTACTCGTCCCATGACCATACAAAGGTGGTGGTCACTACAGATGACGCACAAAGGTCTGACGCAACGACCAGCATGATTTTGCTTGTATCGTAATCTCGCAAGGTTGTGAACACTAACGACAGGCGGGAAGCAGGTTGATGAAACCACTAGCATCATGCTATTCGCATCATGACCTTGCCAGGGCCTGGAACACTAAAGAGAAAGGAGGGAGATTTGATGCACCCACCAAGCCTAATGTCACTCGTACCACAACCATGCCGTGCAGGAAGAAATATGCGACCACCAGAACCGACAACCCTAGTACCCTGAGCATGGAGAGGTTTGGTGCAACAACCAAACATGATCTTTGTGTCATGAACGTACAGGGGTACGGAATTCTATCGAGGAACAATCGAGAGGGTTGATGCAACAACTAAGTTTGATGAGTACAATGACCTGCAATGGACGGAACACTGCGGACAGAGTTTGGTTCAGAAGGGACGATGTTGCTTGTGCCATGGCAAAACACATTTCATGCGGAGTAAGTGCAAGTAATTATTTAGTGATTGGCTCTCTTTATCTTTCCGTAAATTTTCCTCTGGTTCCCTTTGGTTTCCAACAAAGCTTGAGAAGACAAATAACCCGTAACGAACGTATGCCAGGAGGCTGGGATTCCTGTGACAAAAAAATCAATGACGCCCCCCCTTCCCTCCCCTCCAAAAACCTCGAATTCCTATGAGGAAGTCAATATTGCTCCCCGCACATCCTATGATTTTATCCCTCCTTCGAGGTTTTCCAGACCTTGTGTGCCCCGTACTGGAAAAGCTCGAGAGAGCTCAAGCCAGCAGCTTTCGTGATTTGCAGTTTGCAGCTATGCTCCGCTGCCACGCAAGAAGGGTAAACAGGAACCCGTCTTGTGGCTACTCAAGAAGTGCGTCTGTGCTGATTCTGCACTTCTGCTCTTCTCAGCATGTGCCACTTGTCAAGTGCATGCAGCAGCCTAGCCTCTCTCTCTCATGTGCTACATACTATGCCCGTTTAAGGCCTCGATATTCAGGCTCAAGTTCCAGCGCCACCACTGGCTCCTTGGATGTTCAGAGACATACTGCCCAAACTCAGACAGACTACACCCTGAAACACACAAAAGAACTAATAGCAGCCGCGTCACGCCTTGGTTGCCTGTCCTCTTGGCCCATCTGACTATTCCCAGCTCACTGTAAGTTTGAAGTGCCTTCCGGAGTGGCTCTTCTGACGCAGCCTGAAGGCAAAGGGCAAACAAACCCATAGGCTTTGTATCAGCGTGCATTTGGCCGATCCCAGTTCGTGGCACTTGGTGCCTCATGGTACTGGACGTATCCCATGTGAACAAGCGTCTTGGCAAAGCTCTGCATGTACGCCACGGCTGGTTTTTCGCCAACGATGACAATTCCACTGCGGAAGATGTAGAGGAGCGAAGCCTAATGCACAACACTACCGTTCTTACAAGTTGTCTCGGCAGAAGTTGGCATTGGGCATGCGGCATTAGTTCGCCCTCACAATTCAAACGTGCTTCTCCGCATGCCGCAAAAACAATCATCTCTTTGCATTTATCATCAGTTTTTGCCAGCATGGGCTCTGCTGCAGTGCCTAACGACAACTGGGAATCTCCTGACCTGCTCATGCTGTACAATCTCCAGCTGTCCTGGAGCTGTAGTCAAAGCTGAAGCGGAATCCTGCTGCCTTTATTGTATTAGACATCATCTACGAAAGAACCTCAGCGTTGAATTGCAAGTTCAGGCTGGAAATTAGCCAAAGTTCGAGCACCAGCCAGTAGGATTCCTTAGATGCCAAGACATGGCCACCACTGATCATGCTTGGCAACTTGCCACATGGCTGATTAAAGTGCCGAGTTACAATGAGCGGCCAAACCAAAGAACATAGAAAAGTGAAGTGCTTGTTCCAATTCTCATATCCACCCATCTCCTGCATAGACAACATCAGGAAAAAATGCACACCGCGTGGTCTCGTGACAACTGATGTAACTCTTCTTGCACGAGACCCTTGAAAACAACAAGTGCCAGGAAAAATTAATCCTGAAGTCCATATTTCATTTTACAAATTCCTGTGGCGGCTTGAGTTGTCCTTCCTACGCTCCATGTTGACGTGTCTCGATGGTAGAAGTATCAATCTGTGCCAAGAAGCATATCATAACGCGTGCAGATATTGGGACATCGCAATACGTAGGAATTCCAGTAATCGGAAAGAATCGAAAAAGGAATATGGATTCTTTGCATTGATTTCGCGCTCGCACGGCACATGGAAACAAACATCCGAGGAAAGAAGTAAGTCTGCAAAAATTGGTTATTATCTTGGGATTCGCGCCCGTGGCAAAACTCAACAATATGAGGTCATGCCTAGCTACACGTAATGCAAGTACAAGGACCCGAGCATGTTCGAGGTTAGCAGGGGGGTCAAGTTACAAACCTGAGGATACCTGATGTACGTAATGTGGTTGGAGAATGACAGGCCTTTAATCCAGAACGAGGAAGGATCGGCACAAATCTGAATCCAACCAATCCAAAACAGAGGTTTATTTTCCGTTGCCAGGGATGGCTTACAATCGGCATTGCTGCTATGGCTGCCTACAACATGCTCCATTTCCAAAGCTACAAAACGACCCTTCCAGCACACTGGCAACAAGGCTTGCTTGTGGAGGAATTACACCCAAAATCAGGCCTTGGGTGCCATCTGCTTAGAAATAAACACCTTGAAAACCTTAGCCGAAAAAAGTAACCCCCGCGCTCAACGTAAACTAAGAGGTTGCAGAAATCCCAACTCCGTACAGCTCCCAGGATCTCCCAGGTCAATTGCCTTAGGCCTCTCCCAGGTCAATTGCCTTAGGCCCTTTGCTGTACTTAGACTACTTCATACACTACATTGCATATTCGCACATATATCCGTCTCATGTGATGTAGGGGATTCAGTACTCGAGCATGAACAGGAATGCGGAACAAGCAGAAGAGGTCTGCCTCCTACTTGGATGCTTCCTATCCGAAAGACATGCGCAAATCTCCTGAGCCCGGCGATACTGTTCCAAGGAGATCGGCCCTCCTGACACGGAAACAGCACATGGAGTCGGGTTAGCAGGGGCCACTATTGAGATAACGCTGGGCACCTTTCGAAGCTGTATCGCACACATCCACGACCCCTTCAGCCACCAACAACTCCAGAGCAGATTCGAAGTTTCTCATGAGTGCCTCAGATCCGCACCACACAACACTCAGCACCTGATGCCAATGATCTAGCCTGTCTCACAGCCCCCTTGTTGAACGGGAATGCCCTTCAGCTAGCGTGCTTTTAGCCTTAGCCATGCGGCCATTTTTGGAAGAAGACGATGCTCAAATCTGTGAAGCACAACGGTTGGAACTTCCTAAAACTCCTCTCAGTAAAACGTGCCTGCAGCAGAAGTCCGTTGCCGAGCACTGTCTGAGAGTTAAAGGGCTGCCACCTTTACCACGCAAATGAAATGCCTGCTGATTCTATGGGCTTGAATCCCCAGAGAAGCTTTCAAAAGTGTAGAGAGTAGACCCCTCTTGCAGCAGAGCGAGGGAAAAATAAGACAGAGTTGAGTTGCCGTCCAATCACCCATTGCGAACATATATCGAAGAAAGACCCTAAGTTCCTTCAAGATGCCACTGGGATGTCTTGGCCCCAGTGCTCCCCAGATGCTTGCTTCGGTGGTAAACCACCCGGAGTTGCAGCACCCGAGAACACAAACTCACCTCAGACCAGGCCACCCAAATTTCGCCGCAATCGTGCACAGTGGCCAACGAGGGCTAGCACAGTGGGTACCAAAAAATCGGCATGACCCTAAGTACGACACGACAGCATAACAAAAAAAAGTGATGCAAAATGTTCAAGCAAGCAGTGCGACAGCGGCATTGTAAACTTTCGTCAAGTGAGCCTTCGATACTTGTCCCATGGCTTTAGGTCAAGTCACGCTTCAAAAGCCGACTGAGGAATCGTACGTCCTGCAGGTAACTTGTACATGCTTGAAAAACCTGTAACTTTGCGCAAGTTCACGTGTTCGGAGTACACAGAGAGCGCTCCGACATCACATCAGCTCGCTCAACTCGTTCAGCATCAGGCCGCTGCCTGAGACGCTACTTCTCAGGATGGGCATCTACGGCGCCTCACGCTGACAAAGCACTCCAGTGTGGACGCTCTGCATAGCCGAGGGGCGTCTGCACAACTCGATGCAACACTGCTGTCACAATTGCTTGGTGGATGAACACGTGCACGCACATGTTCCTGCGCTCTTGCTGGGTGCGGCAGGAAAGGATTATGCCCGACTTGCATTGACTCAACTTCCTCACAGCTGCCATCAAAAACAGGGTTACGGCCTGTAGTATGATAGCTCGAAGTGCATACCAGGTGCGACACAGTACACTGGTTCCACTAAGCCTGCAGGAGGCAGGAGTTCGCCAACAGTGACCGTCACAAGCATACAGCACAACCTACTGCAGCTCAAGCCTGTAAAAGTTTGCACTAGGTTGCCAAGGACTGTCAAGGCAGAGTCCACGACTTCCATTGTGAGCTCACCAGGAAAGTCGTAAAATCTCGACCTATGGGCTCTGAAATTCTGATTCCCTGAAGGCTTTTGTACGTGAAGTTGAATGTTCATCATATTTCACAGCTCCATAAACTTCCAAATGGTTGCCATGCAAGCGGAAACCGTCCATGCTCCGCAAATATCAGCCGTGTCACATATGTCCTCCTGATCGGACGACCTGCACAAATCATCTGGATCCAATAAATCACAGGCTTCATGACACAGAGTAGGCTTCTAGGTCCCCAAGAATCATGACATGTCTCTCATGTCTCTGAGATTCGCGACTGATTCGTGCGGGTCATCCCGGATAGCGCGGTATCTTGTAGTGCCCCAGTTCTACGGAACGGCCTGTTGGTCCGGAGGCAAGGTCGACCACATCGCTGCACTGCAACAGCTTCCAGCGGCCAAAAGTCTACATGACAGATTTTGGCTTGGTCCCAGTTGTGTTCGCGGGCTTTGGCGTTCATGGGCTGGAACCTTTACATGGCGCGTGTGACAGGGTGCACATCTAGTTCATCCACACAATGAGTTGGGTCGTGAGGGTGCATGGGAAGCCTGCTCTTTAGCGTTCTTGCTTCTGGCGAGGGCATATACTCGTGGCCTTGTTCCTGTCACTCTAGGTATGACAATAGCTTGGAAGTCTATGGCCTCGCTGATGTTGGAATTTGCTTTGCTGCGGCTTTGATCCCTGGCCGCCTTTTTCCATAATGCCTGGTGACAAGTGCTTGGGGACTACAGAACGCCTGTTGCTGCTACATAGACAGTGGCCTCGGCAAGATGGAGACCATGCTTTGGACCAGAGCTTTACCTTCATACTGCAAGACAACGGGGGAGATGAAGCATACCACCGACATCGACAAGGACATTATGAGTTTCGGATCGAGGGAAGGCGACGCTTTGGACAAGAACTTCCCCTTAATGTCGCGGGATGGTGAGGCACATGGCCCTTTCCATGATGAGTCGGAGGGCCTCAAACCACACCATGGGCATCGATACTGACATCGTGCGCTCCGGCAAGATGGAGGGCCATGCATCCGACAAAACGTCATGTGCATGCTACTTGATGCTAAGATAGCAGGAGTGGGAGGACATGAAGCAGGCCATCCCCACCATGACAAGCGACAAAATATGGCACGAACGAACATGCTGTGCCTACCGACCCTCTTGGAAACCTAGGTAACTCCTACGTGATCGTGAGTGGCTGCCAGGATGAAGAGGCATGGAATGACGTTGCATGCCCCAGCGCTCCTCAAAAAACTACCGAAGGCTGATTGCTGCAGCACGCTTGTACATGTGACCTGGCCTCTGCATATTTGAGTGGTTGGTCACGTTTAAGCAGTTTCGTGTAGGCTTGTGGGCAGGATGCCCTTATCAGATGCCTTTTTGTTTGCACTTTTTTGGCTAAAGTATCTTATGGGAAGTCCAGGCGCTTTGCCTGCAGGGGAGGCCTTAAAGCTGGAGGTTTGAATTCAAAGATTTCAGGAGCGCATGATTTTTGGCAGGTGCCTCCAGTCGGGAGGCTCAACTAACTGCGCACAAATGGTGACAAAATGGAGAGAGTCAGCAGAACCCTTTCAATCCCCGGCTTCGCAAAAATGAGTCCAAATCAAGCTTCATTGGGCACTTTGTGAAATGTCTTTCTCACACTCTGCAACTTCGCACACCTTTTTTGAACTTGCCAGCAGGCAAACATAATGCGCTGCCAGTCCGAAGTCAAAGCTCCCTACGAGAAAAAAAACATGTACAAAGCATGCCGGTCGGACCCTGCTGTATGTGATCTGCTGGGAAGCCATCAACATCTTTGGGACTATGTCTCTTCATCTTCATGCACTGCAGCAGTTGGCTCCGTCTGCTTTCTGGGACTTGCTGCCTAGAGTTCTAGCAGACTTCATTGAAGGCAAATCCAACATGGGAAAGGCTGCAGCAAACCATGCAAACCAGGCCACGGACAAAGCTTCTGGCTGGGTAATGACAGAACAACCCTTGCTTCTGCCTCTCGCCGTAGCCAGTCCACTTTGTTTATGAGGGCTTTCCGACCAATGCCACGGCCCAGGGTGCAAAGAAGCACCGTGCCAACCTTGGAAGATTGAAAAGTATGCTTCAACCTGGCCCTGGGCTTATGAACATAAGGCCACAGCCAGCGCGGTCGGGGTCACGCTTGAGACACGATTGATCTCTTCAAGGACATGATACGCCAACGCCTGCGGCGCTGAGCCAGAGGCAAATTCATTGATCGCCCCCGAAAGGTCTCCAGAAAAAGGCATTTTGCACAACAATACCAGTCACCAGGGATCGCTCTCATGCATTGCTGCATGCTTCTGTTCCCGCATTAGTGTATCTGAAGCCTGGCCCTCTGGCTTTGCGGAATTCAGCAACATGACAGACGGTCTAGCCTTCAATAGCACCTGCTTGTCTGCCATGGTACTTACAGGGTTGAAGTTTGCCCTGTTTGGTGCAGCTTGACGCTGCACAGCCATGTGATTGTCAATATAACCTGAGTTGTGCAGTAGCTCACGAGTGTCTCTCCTTGCCCAGGACTTGCAGGCGGGAGACTTCTGGCACTGAATCCAGGGGCGAAACGCACGTGTATGTTTCCTCGGCAAATCGCTAAACAAGGTATACCCAGGTACGGACATTGCCAGGCCAGAGTTGCAGAGTTGCATTGTGCAGGCCAGGAGCCATACCGAGAGCGTCGCATGGCCAAAAGATGCTTCCCTTGTCCCAGAACACCAATCAAACTCTCCTGCGTTTCAAGTCAGACTAGCCACCATGACAGCAAAGAGCTTGTTTATCTGCATTAGCACGATTATGCCTCGCGACATGAGTCTTAGAGGATCTTTGGCAGCTGCTTCCAGTTGAAAAGAGGCTAGCGCTGCATGAAAGAAAAAGGCGGGTCAGAATCAGATGCACTGGCATCAATGACCCGTGCTTTAGTCTGTTGTGCTTTCCACGTGCTCTCTTAGAACGAGTATCATCTAACAGGCAGCACTAGAGGATCAATGCAAAGTTTTGGAGGAATCAGAAATTCAAGTGCACTTTTTGTCCTTCTTGACCCATGGGATGCCACAAGCAAAACAAGCGAAGCCAAGAGCAATTGGACAACAGAGCCAAGTTGTTGGCCCTGCCTGCTCTTCGATGCTTCCAGGTCCCGCATATGAGCACTCATGTTCCAAGCAAAATAAATTGACAAACACAACCCCCATACTTCAGCCTTCAAACAAATTGTTCCTCTTCAAAAGAGCTGAAGGGAAAACATATGAACTGCTGAGCACTGGCACAAGAGCCGTCCTTGCGCTTCTGCGAACCGGAAAGCTCTCGGACGTAGCTCTCCGTTTCCATCACCTGGGCAGGACGGGAGCTACACAGACACACATGCACAAAACAAACAGGCTTCAAGTGCATCTGGCTGACTCCATCATAGTAAATGGAGACCGGAACAATGTAAGCATCGTCCACGACTCCAGCCAGGATAGGGTCTAAGACCATGCCGAGAAGACCGATCTTGGGCTGCAACCTTTATCAAATCACAACCTAGATGGTCATGGAAAGCGTAAACTGGAAGCGTCTCAGCAGGCAAGGTTCAACTTGCCACTTCGGCTTCGTCCACCCTCCGTAAAGAACTTGACATTTGCACCACGGCGGAGCAATCCTTCGATGTACCTCTCAGGCAGCTCAAAGACAGAAACAGCACAAAATTGATTGCAAGTGGGCTACGCGGCAACCACAGCTGTGTAGAGCTCGCTGTCCGGGCCCGAGAAACTCCTGCGTTGCACATTGCTCCGCAAGCCTGCACTCCAGCTTTCTGCAAGTCCTCCGAATGTAGAAGGCTCCGTTGCGGCCTGACGTTTGAAGCCGGAAATTACGTCCACTTGCCACAAGCAACTCTGAGGCAGTGTCGCAGGAGCCTTAGATTGATAGCTTAAACATGTGCGCAGAACCAAACACGCTGACACAGAGGAAACCTTGCCTGAGGCAGACACCCACCAACCACCGGAAGGTTCAGGTTCTCCCCGGCAGCGATAGCAGGTGCTCCCATCCCAAGGTTGAAAAGCGAAAACCTCTGCTTTGGCAACCGCAGGCTAGGCAGATTGGCCACAAGCACTGTTGTCAATCAAAGCACACCTTCCGGTCACCTGCCTACGTGAACTCATGCCGACTCATGCCATTGGAAACTGCCCTGGTACCAGACCATGCAATACGTCAGCAAATTCTGCTGCAGCAATGACAAACCAAACAAAGGTTAGCAATGACAAGTCGCTGAAGCACAATGTAATCAATGTGGCTTTTGTGACCTTGGTTACCAACTGACATCGTGAACTTTGCAGACACCAACCTTGCCAGGGATTGACATAAGTCCTTCCAGGTTGCTTGGTAGGTATATGATACTGCGACCTTCTTCACGTGCTCGCACGCTCAGCCGCGCAAGAGCAAGCAGCTGCTCGCGTTCGAATACCAACTCAGTATCTTTCAGCTAAATACACCCGCAAATGAACATCCAAGAGACAAATTGCTGCTTAAGCACACCCGAATAGAGCCGTTGGAAGCCAAAGCGAGCCAATGCTGAAGTGAAATGTGCGAACCTGGCGGAAATCTGACAAACAAGGACGCTACTGGAAATGCCCTGCCACAAGGCCTGCTCTCCACAGATGCTGCAAGCTCGCTAGCCAATACTGAAGCCTTTTGCTGCGTCGCAGCAGCAGCTCGTGGCCCACCTATGCAATAACACAAAATGTATAAACTGCTGGTGTCCACGCACTGCAAATGCCACCTCTGGCAGCCGCGAGCTCACACAACTCCCTGACTTTGGGGTGGTTCACCACTTCCTGTCAAATCCCGAAGCGGTGCAGAGCCAACTACCACCGCAAACGCTTGAACACAATGCCTTGCCGGCGGCAGCCCAATCAATGTTGAAACATGGGTCATCCTTCCTGCAGCATGTGCTCTTTAATACGCTGGTTTAGCACACCAACTGACATCTGACAAGCAAGTTAGGCACTGGAGGACTGCAACGCGGCGGTCCCACCACGAACTCCCGCTTGCTCCCAAAAACCTTCAACTTCCTCCTGAGACAGCACAAGGTGAAATCCAATCCAAGCCCATGCAAGGCCAGGAAAAACCTCTGATTTCGCGAGTCTTCGCCACGCCTGGTCCAGCACATCCAAGTAATGATCCGCCGAAACCTAGATGTATCATGATGCACCACAAACAACGGCAAGGTTCCACGTCATTTGTTGCATGTAGCACCTAATGGAAACAAAAGGGCCACGGCAGCATCAGTCCCTTCATGTTCAGCACCTCATGTTGCTTTGAAATTTCATGCTGCGCAAGTGCAAACTTATAACGGGACTCACAAGACTTGGGTTGCAAGCTCACTCTGGATGGGTCAAGCATAATGGCGCTTGTTTTGTAATTGTTTTTTATGGTTCTTGTTGTTGTTGCTGTTGTTGTCGTTGTTGTGACCGTATGTGCCTGTATCAATCAAACTTCAATTATTGCCCAAAAATGTGATGACACTGGTATTCAAAAAACACGCCAGCACTCTTTGCAATTGTCATGGGTTTGTTCAAAGCTGCACCAGAAGCAACATGCTGCGACGGGATAACACGTGTGCTCCTATCAACAAACGAAATTGTGGACATGTGTGTTGATTCCGGATCACAAATGTATGGGGCAGCAACCAGCACGAAAACTTGAAATACCATTAAAAAAAAGATGGGCATGTTGCGGGCACGTACCAGCTGACATTTTGAACACCGGCTTGTAAGGTCTCACAACAGCTGTTTAAACATAGTCATTTATTCGGAATAAACGCACGTAATGCAAGCAATAATTGTAGGCAGGCCCAATGCACGGAAGCTGAATAACATGTCAAGCAGCTCTCTTCCCCCCTGTAAGCTGCAAGCAAGCTTCTTTTTACAACGCGCCTTGGCGAAGGGTGTGAAGTGGTAGGGCTCTAGCTCTGATGCATGCACGCCAAGAAAAGGGCGAGCCAAAAGTCGTGCAACCCAAGCACCAAGCTACAGCGAAGACTTGCCTCCGGGCGGGTGGGAGGGCCAGAAAGCTTCGGGTCATTGGCTGCTGACATGCTTGACATGTCAAGCAGCTCTCTTCCCCCCTGCAAGCTGCAAGCAAGCTTCTTTTTACAACGCGCCTTGGTGAAGGGTGTGAAGTGGTAGGGCTCTAGCTCTGATGCATGCACGCCAAGAAAAGGGCGAGCCAAAAGTCGTGCAACCCAAGCACCAAGCTAAAGCGAAGACTTGCCTCCACCTATTCCCCAGGCCAGTTCGGCAGTGTGAAGCCGACGTGCTCGAGCCGTCGCTGTAGGTTCACCGAAAGCGCAAGTCGCAGGCAAGTTACTTTGCTCAGCAGAGAAAAGGGTAGCAGCTGACAGCTGCTTTGACCTTCCTCTGGGCGACCTCGGAAAGACCGCCCAAGGCGGTGATGGCTCCAACCTCCTGAAGGTAAAAACTCAAAGTTGCTTGATTCTTTAACCGCATCCTCCACTGGATCTCGCTGACCGGCACACCAAGCCGATAACTGTGCACAGCTCCTCCTCCTCGCAGGCCTCCGGGAGTGAGGTTCAAGGATTTGTCAACAGCCAGCGTGCGTAGGAGCTTGTTCCAGCGATAGCGATATCCAGACGGACTCAGGGTGAACAGCGGCAGCAGCGGGTTTCGGTCGCCAAAGGCTACCCCACAAAGACGGACCGCCCAGCCATCCTCAATCTTGAGATGCTGAACTTTGGCTTGCCCTCGAGAGGAAGTCTTTGACCTGCGCAGCCTCAAAAACGCTGCTCCACTCTGTTGCCACAAGTCGTGCGGAGCGCCCCCTCAAGACTTGATGGGGGCCGCCACACTTGCAGAAGGCGCGAGCTCCAGCGAGCTCAGTGTTGGTAGCGAGCCGAGTGCGCTTGCGCCAGCGCGTGCCATAGCGGCACATATCAAAGCGGTACACGAGCTGAGAGGCGGGCTTGCCGAAGAGCGACCACTCAAGGAGCAGCCAAAGGTAAGACCCATCAGGGTTCTCAGCCCAGTAGGGCTTGCTATTCCCGCGGGTGAAGCGCTTAATCAAGGAGCCCAACCAAGCAGACTGTGCATTGCCTACCTTCACCTTCTGGAAAGCCTTGGCACCCAACCCTGGAAGACCCCTAGGAAAGGCTCGAGAGCGCCACGGCGGGTGCACGGCTCTTGAAAAGGAAGAGCACACAGGGGCAGCCCCCAGCGCATCAAAGACACCAAATTCGACAAGCTCCTCAATGACAGAGCGTACATGAGGGTCATCAAGGTCTTCAGCCTTAGAGCGGCGAAGCTCGTACGTCAGGGCCAAGGCGCCCCGCGGCGAATCACCTCACGGGCAACCCCCGCTTCGCCTGAGAAAAGGTCTACATAGCCAGCACGGCCAAAATCAAGCGAACCCTCAAGAGGGAGGAACCCTCTGACACAGCTGCCCAGGCTCAGACTGGCAGGCCGGCTTCGGCTCGGAAGGCGCAGGCTCAGGGGTCAGAGGTTTAGGGGAGCCCTGAAGGACGGGCGTTTGCGGCACGGGTTTAGGAGGGGGAGCACGATCAGTGTACACAGCACAGGGCCGAAGCTTCGAGGGAATCAGCTCAGGGCGAAACTCCTCATCAGAAGTCTGAAGCTCCGGGCAGGCAGCAAGCCAAGTGTCGAAAGGGCCACTGTCTCCGCTGGCCAGCGGGACCCCCACCGCCCCCACCGCCTCACTGAAGAAGGGCTGCTCTTGTCGGAGCCTCAAGCCTGGCTGCGGGCCCGCTCCTTGAAGCTGACAGCGAGTTGCCTGGGGGCGAGACTCTGACCCCTCACCCGCTTTGGCGCTGCCTTGCCAGGCGCTTGTCTTACTCACATGTCTTTTGTGGAGACGCCCGCCCCAGCACACACATCAACATCAAGGAGCTGGCCGCATACCTCCGGCTGGAGGACCGCCTGGCAGCCTCCTTCTCCTGCATCCGTTTCCTGGCCGGCTTGGACTCTCGGGTCGTGTTAGCCTGTGTTGCCAAGGGACGTTCTTCGTTGGGGGCGATAAACGGTTTGCTGAGACGCTCTGTGCCTGGGTTTCTTTCTGGCGGCCTTCAACCCGGGTTGGGGTACTTCAGGTCGGGTGATAACCCAGCCGACGACCCTACGAGGCTGGCTGCACTGCGCAAAGCTTCTGAGCCTCTGCCGTCTTGGTGGGGCGGTGAGGGCGGTGAGGGCGGTGGGGCGGTGCTGGGCGGGCCACCAAGGACTCCAGCAACGGCCTTGTGCACAGCCCGAGCAAAGCCACTCGGCAGGTAATGCAAGTCAAAGGGCCAACGCGAGCCAGGCTTGCACGGACAAGGCCACGGCGCCCGTCCAGGGTGACCCCCCAGAAGGAAGACACAGACTCATCCTTGGCGCCCTTTTCAGGGTTGGCAAGCAGCCCCGCCTCAGCATAAGCAGCATGGGCCCGCTCTAGTCCTAAGCTTTGCCGGCCACCAAGGCGCAACTCAGACCGAGTGACCTTCTCGAGAATCACAAAGTCATCAATTACAACCCCGATGGTCAACAGCCCTCTGGGCGGAGCACTGGTTGGGCACAAGAGCTCATCGGGACGCAAGACCCCGTGGCGGAAAAGGACTCCAAGATGCGAACCCTGCGCAAACTCGCAAGCTGAGCTATCGCCCATTGCCAAAGTCGACAACGCAACTCTCAAGAAGCCCTTTGAATCCTCAAAAGCTCGCTGCCTGCTCCCAAACACGAAGGTAGCTTCGGAAGGGCCAAGGCTGCCTGACAGAAGATTTCTCTGCAAGCGCTGCTCAGAGACCTTGAAGAGGTAGAAAAAGTCTTTGAGGTCAGCAGAAGAGATGCGTATCTCCTCCTCAGGGCCCAACAGGATGGGCAGCAACGCAGCTGCTGAGGCAAGGGAACCTGTCCAAAAACAAGGCGGGCTCTCGAGAGCATTGGCCGGGCGGGCGTCCAAAATCAACCTATCACGTGTCAAGTCCTTGACCACAGCAAACAGTCCAGCGCCCACAGGCTCCCGCTGCGGCAAGGGCATGATAGGCTGCAGGCGCCCAGTCTGGGCCAAAGTGCGGAGAAGCTTCAGCCGCTCATCGACTGAAGCAAGAATGCCAACACGCGGCAGAGAAACATCAGACGAAGCAACGCAGGCAAAGTCCAGAGGCCTCTCAAAGCGGGCCGCAGTGGGCTTATCCAAGTAGGGCCTTGGATCAAAAGAAGGTGGCGGAGGAAAACGAAGGCGATCGGCTTGGATCGGCTTTGCAGGGCAAAAAGGAGGAACCCTAAGGTTTCCCAACTGCTGTCCAAACGGGGCCGGAGATGCAAAACCCGCTGAGCTGCTGTCAGAGGGCAGAGCATCCTCAGCCGAAAAGTCACGAGGCCAGGGCGTGCGAGCAGAGCCAGCGCGGCCAGAAGGTGCAAAGTATCCCGCGCTGCTTTCAAAACTGGAGACGGCCCGACCCAATGCTGCAAGAACCTTGTTGTGGTCCTCTGCTTTGGAAGCGGCACGCCCCATTAGGGCAGGATCGAGCTTGAAAGTCAAAGAACGGTCGCAGGCCAAGCGCTCCAAGGATCGCACGGCCTCCCACTGCTTAGGAGACAGAGGCCGACCTTTGCCAAAGCCAGTAGGGGGCCTAGCAGGTGAGCCCAAGGCAAGCCAAGAAAGCGAAGCCACAACAAGGTTGATCCGCTTGCGAAGCCAGGCATCGGAGCCACACGGGCCAGGACAGAGAACTTCCGGATAAGGCAAAGGACAGGGCCAGACCAGCGACGTGTTGGCCGTCATGTTAACGGCGGCTATCATGGCACGAAGAAAAGTGGAAAAAGGGCCCTTACACTTGAAAATCCATGAGGGCAGTGAGTGCCAAAAGCCGGGCACAGATAACGTTGGGGCAGTCGCCCCGGGAACAGTCACATCGGGCTCGGCGGCACAAGTGGCTTTCAGGCTTCGCCTCCCTTGCCTTTCTTCCCTCCGCCCTTCGCCTTTGCCTTGGCCTTGGGCTTGGGCAGTTCGCTCTCCTGCTCCTCCTCCGCAGCGGTGGTGGCACTTTGCGTCGGGCGGGGCTTGTTGAGCCGCTCTCTCTTTTCCATAAAATCCACCTGGTCGCGGAGATGATGGAGTGCGATTTCGGCCCAGCGAGCGTCGAGAAGCCGCGAGTATATCAGCTCTTGCTCCCTCGATTCGTGAAGTCTGAAAGAATGGAGGGGCACAGGTGGTTCGAGGCTCAGCTCGGACGCCAACGTCCACGACCCGCGGTCTACTGCCACCTGATCCAGTTGCAAGAGCAGGATGGCCAAGCGGGCTTCCGTTTCGGCAAGCTTCCCCATGCGGAGTGAGTCCAAGCATCCTGCGATCCCCCATGCTGATTTGGCAATCGTCTGATAGGGGCCTATGCGGGATCGATGCTCTACCCAAGCCCTGGCAGTCGAAGGAGACGGAGCGCCTGGCAGCGCAGCTCCGTGAAGATCTTCTTCCATCAAAGCCATGATGGTCTTGGAAATCACTTGCGGATTGTCCACCAATGCGGAGCGTAGAGCCCGCCTCGCGGCGGCGTTCCGCCTCAAGGAGACTCCTCCTTCTTGAGATCCAGACGCGCCGTCCCCTGAACCATCGAGGAGCTGGTCCAGCTGGGACGACGGCTTCTTCTTGGCTTTGTCCTGCGCAAGGGTCTCCACCACCTGAGCAAGCTTCTGCAAGGCCAGGCCCACTGGATCCGTAGTCGAGGCTCTCTCCGGCACAGCTGACTCCTCCGCTTCCGGCACGTCCTCCGACTCCGAGAGCTGCAGCGAGGCGCCTCGCTGCCCGGCAGCACGAGACCCAGACCCTCCGCCTAAGCCGCCTTGCTGCCCTGTAGCAACCAGCCTGTCCATCTCTGCCACGCATCCAGCGCAGCCCGCGCCACAGTCGGGTCCAAGTGAATGAAGCCAGGCCTTGCTCCGGCCTTGCTGCTGGCTTGCTCGCAGCCTTTGGCTTCAGCTGCTGTCCTGGGCCGGTACCTCCACCTGCCCCCGCCTTTTCTTGCATGGCCACCAAAGCCTTGACTCCTGCTGCCACCTTGCTCATGGAAGACTCCAAAGCTGCTACACGCGAGTCCAAGGCCTGTGCTTCGGAGCCTCCGCCTGATTCGGCAGTTTGGTAGCCTAAGGATTCCTGGGCTGCGGCGGCCAAAGCTGCCCCGTGCGGCAGCAAGACGCGGCCGTCCCCATCCACGCCAAACACATGGTCTGCAGAGGCGTCCCCATCCAAAGCCAAATTGCCTTCGTGGGGGTCTAAAAAGCCTGCCCAAACCTTGAGGAGCGAAGAAGTCTCGGGCGAAGAGCGGTCGCCCTCTGCTGCGGCAGCCACATCCAGACCTACAACCTTGCTGAGCGAATTCCTTGGCAGAATCCGCCGCGCGGCCTTCTTGTGCCAGACGGAAGTTGGGACCACCACCAAAAGCTTTGACCCCACCTCTGCCAGGGCCACCACCTCGCAAGAAGTCTCCTCCCCGCGCGGGCCAAAAGTCCAGACCCCAACAGAGTATATTCCAGATCGGGCCCGTCTGGAGTGAGCACCAGGCAGTCCCGGGGCAAAGTGAGCTCCTCCTCCCTTGCCCGAAAGGGACATCTTCAGCAATACACGGGCTCACCCAGCCCGCCGCAAGCAAAGACTGACTGCACGTCAGCTCGGACCGGAAGGCCAATGCAAACAGAGCGGCCCAAACCAAAGAAGAGCCACGCCTAACAAGCTCCTTGGCCGGAGCGTAGCTGGAGAAAACAAGAGGAGGGCTGCAATCCCTCCCCTCAAAGTCACTTGAGCCCTGTCGGAGCTGGTCTCTCCCTGAGGCCCCACGACGGTCGCCGGTCAGGCACCGGCGCAGCCACGCATTGATGTTGCGGCACACGATATCACACTGTGCGAGGCAAAGGGGGAATCCCCTCGGGGCGAGCGGCGCTCGCGGGCCCAGGGCCCTGCAAGGGATACTGCTGAGCCGGCGAGGCGGCTGTGGACGCGGAAGCTGACACTGAAGGGGGTCTCAAGTCCAAGGGACCCAGGCAAGGCACGGCCAACAGGAGAAGCAAAATCCAATGGCGCGGCAGAAGCCAAAGGAGAGGACTGCTTGGAGGGCCGCCCTGCTTACAAGTACTTAGGCAGTTTAAGGTACATGACGTGTACTTATAATTGCAATTATAAGTAATCTAAGTGGTGATGTAAATTGTGTAAGTATCGTTATAACCAGGGCAAGTATGTTGAAAACACATAGGATGTTTAATAAGTACTTCTGGCTTTCTGTATGTACATATTCCAAGGTCTAAGTTGTTAGGCGAGTTAGTATTCAGTTGCGACACATTTAACAAGTACTTACGTTGGTACTTAGATGTCATTTTTCTAAGTGTACTAACTCGGAAAATGCACTTATCGCTAAGTACGCTAAGTAGGTTACGCGGGGCATTCGCTAAGTAGGATAAGTGGATTTGCGGCTAAGTAGGCTAAGTGGGTTAGGCCTCCCCAAGGCTCAGTAGGCTAAGTTGGTGTAAAGTATATTGGGGTACCCCGTAACCCACTTAGCCTACTTAGCCGGAGGGACCCCTAACCTACTTAGCCCACTTAGCCATAAGTGGCTCCTAAGTAGGAAAATCTACTTAGCCCAGTTAGATTTATGTGCCGTAACTCACCGCTAAGTGGAATAAATGCCTCCCATTCTAAGTGCTGTAACTCAGTCACGAACCACTTACGCTTAAGTGGCGTAAGTCCTCCAAACAGATACCAAATTCACCAACCAGTTATAACCAGGGCGGTCCTCCAAGTGCCCGTCGGCAGGAACAGAGGCCGGCTGGCTGCCGGACTCAACGCCCAGGACTGCCCTGAGCTCAATCACTTCCAGCTGAAGCTGAGCCACCAACCGCTCAAGCTCCTCAAGCCTAGCTTGCATGGAAGACCTTGGCAGGCACCTGGCCTTGGACCGGCGAGGCCGGAGGGGAAGGCAGGCAAGGCCAAGGCAATGCAAAATCCAAACACGGGTGGCAGGGTTCAGGCAGGCCAGGCGGGTTAGGGATGCGATAGTAGTCGGCCTGCAGCCGAGACGCCAAGCGTCGCAAAAGCGCTGCCCGGAGCAGCCAGAACGCCTCCAAGGCGGGAAGGAGTAAGACCCCTAGGCAAGATCAAGATCAGCAGGGTCGGGACAAAGAGGGCAAACAGGACAGTCGAAAGGGACAGGGACAGACGAAGGAGCAGCAAGCAACCGCAGAAGAGCTGCCACAACAGAGGCAGACGAGACGCCAGCACCAGACACTAATGCCAAGTCTCGCATAAGCCAGAAAGCTTCGGGTCATTGGCTGCTGACATGCTTGACATGTCACGATCCGATCCGTAACCGCTATTGACTTGGAATATCCACATGGATGTAGTTTCATCCACACGGTGAAACCAATCCTGTAAAATATACAAATAAAATCTGTCCCTTTGACGCGCTTGCCACGATATTTCACGATACTAACTCTTTTTTATCAGTTGCCTTATTCCACTAATAATACTCATGATGAGCGTGTCTTAATCGTATTGTATTGGCATAAAAAAGTTCATCCATCACCAATGTATGCATATATATATGATCCAGCGTTGCTAACCCCCACCCCCCCCCACCGATCCCCCCCCGATAGTATGGTCACCCCTCACCCCTGTGGACCTTTGGTTTGGTTGTTGTTGTCCTGCTGCGCTGGCAGTTCTCCCCTTTGTTATACCTATCCTGTTTTGGCGATTCCCCCCCCTTGTGGTCCCTGTGGTTCTGATGGTCCTGTCCATGTGGTTCTGCTCCTCCCCCCTGCGGACCCTGCGGTTGTTGTGGTCATGTTGCGCTGGTGGTTCTTCCCCTCCTGCGAAAGGTAACGTGTGCGTTACTGTCCTCTCTCCGGCACAGACTGCAGCGCGGCCAAGTCCTTTTCTACGCTGAAGCACAGAAGTGCTGGTAGTCCCTCCACCAAGTGAAACTTTGAGCACAGGACATCATGCGTTGGCGGCTGGCCATGTGGTTGCACTGGCAAGAAACTCAAAACTTCACCCAATGGTACCTATGCTGCGCTGGTGATTCTCCCCCTGTGGTCCTGTGGTTCCAGTGGTCCTGTCCATGTGGTTCTGGTGGTATATTAAGAGGGTGTGGGTATTCGTAGATGGTGCTGCTTCATATCCCATATCATTTCTAATGCTATTACCTTATTTCTTCTAATCAATTGAACACGAGTTTATTTGGAGGTTCCTGGGATGTAGCGCCAGCTCACAATAGAGTTTAAGGAGAGCTATAGCCCCAGGTATAACAGCACGAAGATCTAACAGTGACGACGGTTACCAGAATCGCGACGCCGGGAAGAGCCTTCCCTCTGGCACTTTTCCGACGCAAAGACCACACGCAGGTCCAAAAGTGATGACAGTTACAAGGATCATGACATCGGGGCCCCATTCCTGTAACTGTTGAGACTTGTGAAACGCGACGAAAGCACGAGGAACCAAAAATGACGATTGTTTTTTTCCTTCTTCAGGGGAGGACGGGCATGATATAACAAAAATCAAACTTATTCAAAATCAGAATATTCAAGTCTGATTTGAATATTATTCTTCACTCACTCAAATTCTAATCAAAGCAGCGGCTCACCTTGTTTTTCCGCGAGGGAATCAATGGGCTTCAGAGTGATACATGCAACACAGGCACATTTCTGAAGGACATCATGGTGAAGCGGAACCCCTTGAACACCTTTGTCCGCTCACCCAAAGATTCCAGGAAGCACTGACGCCTTTGGTCAACCTTGACCTCAGGCACACCTCTGAATGACTTGCCTCGAGATGGGTCATCTTTTTTTGACGTTCAACCGCAGTGGTCTGGTCTGACCGTCTGACCTACCCGCGAGCTTTGTACACGACGACAACGTCGCGGCTGCTCTGTGGCAGCGAGACCTAATGGGAGTGAAACAAGTGAAGGCGCTGCCCCACAGGAGTCGTAGCTCACTGTGGGAGGGTGCTGCAGCGCACTGGGCACTAGAAAACTGAAAGGCGTTGGGGCCTAAAAAGGCTTCCCAAAGGCTTGAGAAGCAAAGAGTGCGGTCACATACTGCAAAGACAGGGCTTGCAGCCCGCAGTCACTACTTTTACAAGCAACGTGCAGAAAGGAAAGCTTTTTGCAGGCACAGTCTCAAGTGTGTAAGAGTGGCCATTTCTGGCTCACAAGAAACAGACAGCGGTTTTGAGCTACCCCTTCAAAAGCTTGTTCTCCCATCACCTGCGCAAGCAGCCCAGCACATAGCACTGTTCAGCTATCTTTGCGGTGGGATGTGGGATTTTAGTAGCGCGTTGGTTATCATCTGAGTACCACACTCCTGCTTCACCAGGCAGAAAGGCAGCAACTCTGTAGTGTCCGGCTTGTTTGGAGGGTCCAAAGTGCACGATTGCAGTGACTATCTCACAGTTGCACCAGTTGACATTTTGTCTGTCATGGGATCTTAGAACAGGAAATTGGAGAAGTTTGTTTTCAAGATTGAGGGGACCCATACGCTTAACAACCCCCGGCGGGGTGTCCCTATATCGACGAGGCAACTGCACATACCTGTGCACGGGGGGCACTGTGCAATCCATGAATAGCAGGCTGCGCATGCCAAGAGTTGATTGCATTCTGTACGTCGGAGTCACACAGGCCATCAGAGGGGTTCAGCATAAGCACATGAACAGCCCCACTGTGAATACGCTCTTCCTGCGCGCCTTCCACCAAGAGGCGGGCTCCCCAGGAGAAGGGTTCACCTACCCAACCAAGGCGTGGTAAAAGAAAGTGCAAAAATTCAACTATGTCATGCTGTTCGTGTGGATTTCGCCATCCCATCATCTGAAAACGCAAGAAGCTTGCAGGTGTCCACTTCCTGCCTTGTTGGACTCTCTGCCAGGAGTCGGGGATGTGAACATCTGCCCGCTGTTGCACCTGCGAAAGAATGGAGAAAATGGTGTCTCCAAGGGGAGATCCTGCTGAGGTGGGTCTGGGATGGACAGGAGGCCCAAGGATATCACAGGAGGATGGATCCGATAACCGAGAGATCAAAACATTGTTGACTCTCATACATGAACGACATGTCTGCCAGGTGGGTCTGGGATGGACAGGAGGCCCAAGGATATCACAGGAGGATGGATCCGATAACCGAGAGATCAAAACATTGTTGACTCTCATACATGAACGACATGTCTGCCAGTTGGTACAACACCACACGTTTGCTGCACATGTCTGAACCGCCAGCACAAACATGACTGTTGCATCGCTCCAACAAGTGTTGCACCAAGCAGATTGCATAATTGTGACAGGCTCAACTGTTAACATGCGCACAAGCTCTGAGAACTCCTTTGTTTTCCATCGTCAATGACGAGAGTCTGGGGTATGACCTGCTCATCTTTGCTGCCCAAAAAATTAGGCGATGTCGGTCCATAACTATGCACAGGATCCCATTCAGATTGAGATCGAAACAGGATTCCTGCAAGTTTCCCCAGGGTGGGAGGGCGGGTGTCAAAAAGATTGACCTGTGATTTTGTTTGAGAAAACCTCTCCTGCGCAACAGAGTCTAGGTGATGCATCCACACCGATGGACTGTAAGCCCTGTGACTGCAACGCGTTCCCAGCCTGAAGCTCAAGGAGAGAAGCTCCGCACGCAGCGGTTTCAAATGATGCTTCTTCTTCGGCTCATGCAAAATGTTTGGTAAGCAGTCAAAATCAAGTGAGCATCACATGAACTGGTTGCATGCAAGGTTTCTCCCTCAAAACAAAATCGGTGCATGAAAATACTTGCAGGTTCCTCACATGGTTTGACTGAATGCATGGTTTCGCTCAAAAACAAAATCAGTGCATGAGAAATACTCAAATCAGAAATGCACACGAATCACGAGGGAAGGAACATCCTGAACAGGTAGGCATGCCGTGGAAAAATGACAAGCTCAAACTGGTAAACCCGCATGCCCATGTGTGTACATGTTGGCAATCACTGACATGTCCGGATGCATGCTGAGCAGGCCAGTCCAGCATTGCCATGGCGTACTAGCAGAAACATCCCACTCCTCGGACCCGGTCCCCTGCCTGGTTGCACCCAACCACCCATCCTAGCCCGGTCCCTATTGCAAGGGGACAGGAGGATCAACCCGTTGAATGGTTCCGTCCCCAAGGGGAGATCCTGCTGAGGTGGGTCTGGGATGGACAGGAGGCCCAAGGATATCACAGGAGGATGGATCCGATAACCGAGAGATCAAAACATGGTTGACTCTCATACATGAACGACATGTCTGCCAGTTGGTACAACACAACATGTTTGCTGCACATGTCTGAACCGCCAGCACAAACATGACTGTTGCATCGCTCCAACAAGTGTTGCACCAAGCAGATTGCACAACTGTGACAGGCTCAACTGTTAACACGCGCACAAGCTCTGAGAACTCCCTTGTTTTCCATCGTCAATGACGAGAGTCTGGGGTATGACCTGCTCATCATTGCTGCCCAAAAAAATTAGGCGATGTCGGTCCATAACTATGCACAGGATCCCATTCAGATTGAGATCGAAACAGGATTCCCGCAAGTTTCCCCAGACACCTCAAGACGAATCCATACTTGAAGGGGCGGGTGGTTAATTAACTAGATGGCTGGGTAATCAACTACTTGAAGGACTTAGCTATCCTACACACTGGAATTAAGAAAGTGAGTTACGTATCTATACTTATACAACTTACATTGCCACTTAGGTAAGTCCGCCAAGTTCTCAAGATCTATACCAAAAGTCAGCCAGGATCATGTATATATACACTCAGTGGGACCTGCGCTCAGGTACATTGGGCCAGAGCGTCTGTATACACATGATGCTTCACGCTTCAGGGCATGCAGATGTCTGTTCAGCATGCAGGCTGCGTCAGCTTGAACAGCATGAATCCAAAACCCCAAACCCTATATTATAATAAAGCTGTATATAGAATGTGCAGAAAGAAAAAAAAGCGCGTGCACCATGTGCTGAAATACAAGACGCCAGCAGGGTAAATGCTCGCTGACAGTTTGAGTTTCTACCATGCATGCATGAACAGGTTTGTACGTGAATAAATAGCATCATGTGCTCAAACACACGCCAGCAGGATAAATGCTCGTATGGCAGTGTGAGTTTCAACTATGCATGCATCAAGGTGCCACGGTCTTCATGTCAGGATTTGTATCTTGCGCGGGGAACACTGCGTGTCATGAAATTTTGCCTGCTCGCGAGCCTGCATGGCCCTGCGAGCCGCTGGCAGCGCATGTGATTTTCGCGCATGCATATATCTATATATATATATATACATGCATGACATCATGCAGTTGGTGAAGGAGCTTTTCGTTCAGCATGGCGCGCGAGCACCAATCATTTTTCACACGCGAGCTGGCAACACGACAATTGCGTCTGAATCCTTGAGGCTGAAAGGGCATGTGTCGCGAATGCGCATCGTCTCCACCAGCATGAGCTGGTCATCAGCGACTTTGTACATGAAGCCATGCACATGCTGCCACACCGAAACACATGTCCAAACATGATCATCCAGCACGACGTGATAATGAACTTTGCCAACAACCGTGCCCTCCACCTGGATCACCGATCGTTCATGTGAATCTTGTACCCACCACCACGCACGGCCGCAGAGGAGTGAAGCACCTCACCTGTGCTGCCCAGAGCTTGTTGAATCTCATTTCGGAGCCTGGCGGGGGCTGGCCGGATGGGGTCCAACAGATGAACCCTGCCATTGGGCATGCATCTGAGGTCGTCCAGGTTTCCCATGTGGCTAAACAGAATGTCCTCAAGTATGGACTTTTCAAAGGCTTTGCTGGTATCCAACATCGGGTTAGCTATCTTTTTTCACGATTTTGTGTTTTCTTTCATGTACAAAACAGCTTTGTAACACGCCATGCGCTCTGAGATGGTGTGGAAGGTGGAGCGCCATGTGGCATTTGGGAATCCACCACTCGGATCCATACACCTGCAGGGTGGCGTCCAAATGAGCCTTTAGCTGGGCCTGCAGAGTCACTGGCGTGATTTTGCCAGAGTTCACGACTGCGAGCATGTCCAGAACCTTTGCCAGCTGCAGCCAGGCGTTGCATTTGGCGCGCATGTTCTCTGGGCACGCTGGCATCACAAAGAGAACCAGAAAGACACGCAGGGCCACAACGATCGGAGGCCGAGCCTGTCAACCTGTCTCCCACGCTGCGCTTCTGGAGCAAGTTCTTGGGCGCTGCGCCGCTCAGGCGATGAGGCCAGTGGAAGCTGGACACAAAATCGTCAACTTGTTGGTGTCTCCAGCCACCGCTCCGCAGGGCGTCTGCGACGCCGTGCACGCAGTAGATGTGGAACCAATCAAACGTGACAGTGGTTATGACTTCAGCTCCAAACGCCGTATGGCTTAAAATCCCGTCTGGCCGACGGTTAAAAGTTAAAACCAAAGGCTGTCTGCAACCTCTCAACACAGGACTGCGGATGCACCTCCGATGCCCTTCGCAGAAAATCGAGCGTGTCACGTATAGAATATCTGGGGTGTGAAGGCGAAACTTGGCAATGTCTGTTTCCAATGAGGATACCATTCCTTCTCCAGCCTCGGCCACTGCATTCTTGTGGTCCACGCAGTTCTGGCAAAGGCAACAGAAAACCAAACCGCTGGCCCCTTTGTTGGCAAGGGCTGCCTTGATGGCAGCTTCGTCAGAGATCATGCTAGCGATTCTGCTGAAGAAAAGCAGCCCTCCCGGCCTCCCACGTATGTTGATGGGCAATCCCTTGCTGAAATCAGGGCTCTTGCAGAAGACGGCTGTCATTCCGCCAAGCTCATTCACCAGTGTGCTTCTGACGCACGTGAGCGTGAACCACAAGTACTCTGATCCCAAAGCAGCAGCCTGGAATTCCATGAAACTGTAGTAGATCGTTTGTGTTTTTCTGCGATTGCAATGCTTCAGCTGGTTACCCGGACTTATTTCGTCCGAGTATAGCATCATTCGCCACGGCTTCATTGCAGTTGGGAAGTCACGATCCACACATTCACCAAAGAAGCGTGCAAAGGCCTCACAGCTCTGCGCTGCACACGCCAGCATTGCAGCTGGATGAAGAATGGGAAGCTT
>CAJNIZ010038868.1:16082-65586 GCA_905231905.1 Symbiodinium pilosum | reverse complement strand
CCGCAGAGCGGGGTCGGCGGATTCCCTACTAAGCAGCAGTAGGAATCAAGTATAGAAAGGGTGGCTTTATCTTGCAGAGGACCGACAGATTTCGTCGAGACACTTCATAAATAGTATAAACTGGATATAACCCCAGTTTCCACTTGATTTTCTGTTTACTGTTCAATCCTATTTTCCGTTGTGTTAGAGTTCTTGTTCCTGAGGACTCAAACCATGAATCACAAATCCTAGAGGCGTCTATAGTAGGGTTTAGGGTTTTGGGCTTAGGATTTAGGGAGACACGCCATGTTACAGAGGACATTCCTGCCACTGGCCTCGTGCCAAACAAGCGCAGCCGGAATCAGGCGCTTCGTTGGAAACTGCCTTGATGGAATTGAACACCCTCAGAAAATGGTTGTAGTGGGATCGAGGAAGGAATTGAAAGGGTCAGGTAGGATTTTTTTGGTTGGCTACCTTCAAACCCTAAACCCTTGAAGAAATGCCCACTCCTGGAGCATTCCACTTCTTCATTCAGACCTTGTACAACAGATCATTCTTACCATTGTTTCGTTCGAGGGCGCACAGGCTAAGCTAAGCAATCGAATCAATGACAATCATGAATACAAATCGATGATCCATGACCTTTGTGAATGGGGTCAGAAATGGGGACCTACAGTGATTTAGGTTGCCTTTCCCCGCCGCATAGCTACCCATCAAGCTTCGAGTAGGTCCCTTTTGTGCAGTTTAGGGTTTAAAGGTTTAAGGGTTTAGGATTTAAGGGTTTGAGGGTTTAGGCTTTACGGTTGTGTGCAGATGCTTGTTGCATGCTCACCTCGCAGTATGCCATGTTGATTGCCTTAATCCCAACCGTAGTTTGGGGTGCACCTACTTGTGCTTAAGGGGGGAGTAACAGGGGACTGAATATAGCTGGGCATTTTCACCCGACCTCTCCCTGAATGGTGTTTTTTTTCGGGAATTGTTCCAGAATGGCCTGAAATTAGGAATTGGAATTATTTTCAATTATCCTGATGTAGGTGCCATTATAGAGGTATGTGTCGAGAGTATCATAAAGATCCACCCCCCCCAGTCTCCCTGACTTAGTCTAAGTCTGCCTCCAGCAATTGCCTTGAATGGCATGGAGGCTATGTGGGGTTTTCTTGGCACATTTAGGGTCGTATTCCGTTGGGCTTCCAAGATTATCAGAAACAGTTCCGTGTGGCTAGTCAAGTGTTCGCAATGCTTGTAGAAGGCTCACGGGGAGTCTATGAGGTCTATTGATAGCTACCCACACACTAGGGCCGTTTTTGAGGGTCCAAAAAATCGAGATTGAGACTATAGCTGTTTTGGGGTAATTTGAGGGGTCCTAAGTCCATCACTACAGGGGACACATGAGGTTGGATCCTTGCTCCGGTTGTGCTGCCATAGAGAAGAACCCTATCCTATTGCAATGTGCTTGGCTGAGGCCACGTCGCACAAAGTGGACTTGGTCTATGCTTCTGCCGTGCCCGTCGCACTCTTAGTTTTGGTAATGATCACGCTCTTTTCATTCATCCTTTCCCCGCTGACTTTCTTAGCTGTATAGTTCGCGCATGTTCGCACGTTCTATGACTGCAAGTAAGGTCAACACATACCTGAACCGCGAGTCAGACCCGGTACAGCTTAGTCATCAAAGAAAGATCGCAGCATCTCAGATGCATGTATAGTGAAATGGAAGATGAAACGGAAACTGGGGCAGATGGAGGGTTTTGTGTGGAATATCGTGCTAGTTGGGATTAATGATTAGTTTCGATTCGGCTTTTGGGGCATATGATACTATAGCTACATTCAAAAGCATCAGCCTTGGTACATTTCATGTTGGCTCCTGCGTCGTGATTAGCCAACCTGACCTCACCCCAAATGGTATCTCATACTGACAGTAGCCCTAAATCGTCCCAAAAAATGGCTGTCCCCCAGGGATTTGATATAAGTAGGCTGGAAGCCTTGTACAGTAAGACGTCAGCCCAGAAAAGCTTGCGTGCGACTTACTGAGGAGTATGTGCTCAAGGCGCAGTACTATGGAGCACTGAAGCACGCCGCAGCGAAAGCCGAGAATGGCAAAAGAAAAAAAGTCTTTCTCATGCCATTGGGAGGCCGGATTTTCCAGTTCTAGGGTTAGATGGGGTTTGAGGAGGTTATATGGGGGTATAGAGGGGGAACGGAAGGAAAATGGAAAGCTATCATTTGAGACTGGGGTTTGGGGCTTGAGAAAAGGGTTTTAGGATTTGGAAACTCGCTGCAATGATGGATCTGTTCATGGATGGTTCGTGCCAAATTCCAAAGTTACCTGGGTACAACATAGATCCCAAGATATTCGCGGTTTTGCGGGAAAAGACAATTTTTGGAAGCTTCCATGTGTGGTCGTATCAGAGGTGGAGGTTCTTGTCTTTACGGCTTCGGGCTTAGGACTTGCGGCTTATGATTCACAGTTTACGGCGTATGGAGAGCAGAGCTTTGAGAATCCTGGAGGGCAGGCAACTCTGAGGCAACTTTCAGGCCTCTTGTGGGGCCGAGGAAGATGTGTGTGACGGAGGTCACTTTCCATGGTCAAGTTTGGGTGGTGCCCAAGCCCACCACTATTCATGGAATAGTGGTATAATAGCTGAGTGTGTATATGTATGTATAGACAGAGATTCCTCATACAATTGCCAGCTTCCATGGTTGTCATTATTGGTGAATTTGAGGGCCATCTAGTGAATAACTTCCCATGGCAAGTACACGGTTTAGGGATTAGGGAGAATGGCTGGTCATCGAAGGGTAGTGGAGAGTTGCTTCCATCAAAACTTCCATAGCAATACTGGGGAAATGCAGGAAATATCGTGGATGCAAGGGACCTTATTACTTGGTCATGCTGAATGACCTGATTACTTGGTGATTGTGCCCACCTGCACCCAGTCCAACCACCCACAAGAAAGGATGTTGGATATGGGGCAACGCACTGTGGCAAACAGCTCTTGAGGGCTTCCGCTGCTCACGCAGTGGAAATTGATTCCCCACTCCCCATCACTGGCCCTGATCTCCCTGAGGACTTACTTGGCGGTGTGGCTGTTCAGGCACTTGACTTAAGTGACCAAAGCAAGGAAGATAGCCATTTTTGGCGTAGCCTGGTTGAAGTTCCTTACCGGCCTCAAGCCCCAAGCTCTAAACAAAAGGGTTTTGGGTTTAGGGGACTTTAAACCTCAACTCTCGAGAGACCGCGCGCTGTGGCGAAGGTGGTGTCTTCAACAACTCATGGGACTCCATTGCCAGGCTCTATGGGGCTTCAGGCTTTAGGGTTCAGAGTTTGGATTTAGGGGTTCAGGGTTTAGGGTGAAGGGGCTTTGGCTTAAGTGGGAGAAGATTATGACCCTGGCCAAGAAGTTTAGGGTTAAGGGTTTGGGGCGCAGGGTTTAGGGTTCAGGTTCAGGGTTCAGGTGGCAAGAGAGACCAACTTGAGGAACGGTGAAAAGGTATGCACGAATACTACCGATTGAAAACTGTAACAGTGCACCCCCTAGGCTAGTGTGATGATTATAGTTTTGATGAGTTTCTGTGAGCTAGAGTCTAAACTCCTAGTATCCCCCGTAAGAAGCACTGTATAATCCCCTATATAACCCCGCTTAGGGAGTTTAGACCCTACACCCTTAACCCGCAACCAGCAGCCCTAAACCCTTTTTGCACACTCTGAGTTTCAGTGTCAGGGTTCAAGTCTTGATCCTTATAGAAGGGACTCCCAGCCATACTCTTTGCAGTTTAGGGTTGAGAGTTTAGGGTTAGGATTCAGAGTTTAGGGTGTAGGATTTAGGGTTTGGGGTTTAAGGCTCCCAGTTATCCGGACCTCCCCTGTTAGTTGATAGCTACCTGCACAGTTCCCAATCATTGCGCCTGCGCGCAAACTCGGAGCTCTCAAAGTAGTCCCAGTGGGCTCCTTTGTACATGTCCCATGCGTACTCCCTTTGTAACCTCGAAATAGCCCTAGCATACACATGAACTAAGCCCTAAGTAGTTGTAGTGTCCATTTTCTTTTCCACTCTCCATACGCCCTATACATCATATTGTCCTAAATAGGCCTGGCCCCCTACTTTCAGAAAACCCCCATATATGCTTTTACTGATTTGGCTTGATGACTCCCCTCGCACCTCGCATCAGCCTGGTGCTACCCGACATATTGGTTGCCTGTATATGTCCAGAATATTTGTACAGCACCGAAAAGGATTCCTTTTCCTGTATTACCCCAATATAGACCTTATTATACTATAGCAGTTTCCATTGTCGTTTCCATTATCCCAATATAACCCGACACATTCCCTGCTACTCGAAAAATGGTTTCCACCTGGCAAGGAGCATGGCAAAGGCTATTGAGATGCTCAATGAGGAAGAGCGCCTATGTTGTGACAGTTTGGGTTGTAGGTTGGGGCTTTCAGGCTCAACCCCAAACCCTAAGCCCTACACCCTAAACAGGGTGTTAGGTGCACACTTGCTCCCAAAAAGGATAAACCCAAAGCCTGAAGCCAAGGTACCAAAAGCTGGAGATCCATCCGCTCACGTGGAGCGGCAGCCAAAAAGAAAGGACGGTTTAGGGTATGGGGTTTAGGGTTAGGTCACAAAAAGCTGCTCGCGAGCCCTGAAATAGAAATCTAACTTTTCGATCTTCAACCTTTGACGTAATCCCCTCGTCCTAATATAATATCAAACCCTGCACCCCCCTTGATACTGAGAATTCTCCATCTATCATGGCATACCTCGATGGGAGCATGAAACATTCGAGGGTGTCGAGATCCTCTGGACGTACCGGTGTTTTGAGGGAAGTGGGAGACTGCGGGCGTGAATGGAAGGACTATAATGGGGATATATCTGAGATTATATCGTGGTACTAATTGGGCTGCGCTCCCACAATCCTGCTGAAGCAAGGAGTACAATAATGAGGGTATACATAGGGATTGTATGGTTGTTACCCCTACAAAGGTACCCTTAATTTGGGGAAGCCCCTGTATTAGGGGTAATTCTAACCATCAAGTCTGGCACGCCCCCTTCAGCAAGGAGAACCTTGCTGTCTGAATTCGGCGAGTTGTTCTCCTAAGGCTGGACTGTGCGCAGTTTAGGATCTAGGGTTCAGGGCTTAGGCTTGGCATTTCACTTGCCATGTAGGCCACTGACATCCCCAAAGCCTATAGAGAAGAAAGGGGAACGGGTTATAAGGATCATTATAAGGGATTGTATACCTGGACTCCCAAAGTATGTAGAACAATGGCCTTTTGGGCTATATTTAGGGGATTTGGGCCATTATTTTGCCTACTTTGGGGGTTTAGGTAGTAACTACAGGAGTGCCTCTACTTGTTCCCTCTTAGCCCCAAGACATCCTCGATCTCCTATTCAGCGCCAAGAGGAAAAGCAAGATGAGAGCTGTTGTCCCCAAGTCCTCGTCTATGTTGTCGTGTTGATGTGGCTCGCATGCCTTTCTGAAAACTGTTGCAACATGATAATCTTTTTGTGCTCATTTACTAGTTACCCATGGTATGGTAACCCTAGGCCCTAAACCCTGAACCCCAAAGCCTTAATTTAAGTTCCTTAACCGCAACCATTGGAGGCAAGAGTTTGTGCTTTCGAACCCTTCATACAGCAATATACCTTGAGTGCTGCTAGGATCCTTATATGAGCCATGGTCCAAACTCCTTAATGGGGGGTTGTATAGGGGATTATATAGGGGTTTTTGAGGGGGATACTAGGAGTTTAGACCATAGCTGGTAAATTCCTCAATGAAGGAACTAAGGCTCCCCGGCCTCTATGACTTCTCAGAGCTTGCGTTAGCAAGATCTATGAAGGCCCACGATATTATACCCCATTATAGTACTGTCCATTTTCTTTTCCATTATCCCTAAACCCTAAACCCGCCGCAGCAAAGCCCTTTGGGAGTCCCTAAAGACCACTCCCCTAGCATGAGGACCTTGGGCTCCCCTACTACCCTTTGGGGGGTATACAAGAGTTCTATACGGGTTACAGAGGGATTATATAGGGATAATGGAAAACAAAATCGACACTACTCCTGTAAACTAAGGGGGTCCTATAGTATGCTTGCGATCTGACTATGTCTAAGGGCAGTGGAACAATTTTAGGAGTTAGCAAGATCAGCCCCGAATAACCTGTATAACAGCTAGATTAGATCATCTACGCAAAAACCCTGCTCCATTTATTTTGGCCCCGACAGGGTACGTACTGAATATTTGCATTGTTCTAGAGATGATGAGCCGGATCAACTCCCCAAATTCAAAAAAGCACCATATGAAAAGCCAAGAACCTTAGCCTCACAACCCTACACACTAAACCCCACACAACCCCATGCAGCCCTTCAGAATCCGAGAACCCTAGGTCCTGCAAGGATACTACGAAAGTGAAAACCCAGAGAGCCCAATACTCCTGAATTCATGCGGGATTTCTGGGGGGACCCAATAGTAGAAACCAGGAAGCTCCAGAGCCGCTGATACACGCAAGGATGAAAAGGCGACGAATATTTTGCCTGATTACTTCGGGCCTAATATACATACAATCGATGAGAAGGATAGCAAAATATTATCTAGAGATGAAATAACAATTCAATATAGTGGGGATCAGAATGATTCACTCATGAAAATATGAATCAATTATCTTATTCTCATCAAATTCTATTTCATGGAAAATACCTCAATAATACGGCGCGGCCACTTGCGGTCATTTCGCTCGCGCGCGGCCTAGCTTTCCCGGCTCACCTCTAAAACGCCTCCTGCGGGCTCCCTAGGGACTCTAAACTCTTGGAGATTTTAGAGCCCTTCGGAAAAGCTAGAGGCTCTAAAATCTTCGAGACTTTTGGTGCGGGCGGCGCGACCAAAAATCTTGGAGATTTTTGGTCGCGCAGTCCTTGCTTCCGGAGCGGTCTTCCGCGTGATTCATCTCTCTTTGGCTGGCTGCGCGGCTGCTCGGCTGCTCGGCGGAGCGCATAGACTCGGGACGGAGAACAAAATCTTTCAGAATTCATAGGTTGGCCGTATCTGTCTACGCGGATCTATTTGCTCCCCTGAGCCGCCGCGCAGATACCCCAAGAGAGATCAATGAGGCGGAAAGACCGGGCCGGATGCGGGGGCCGCGCGGCCAAAAATCTCCCGAGATTTCGAACCATTTCTCTCTCTTTGGCTGTCTACGCGGCGGCTTGGTGAAAAGTGGAGACCCAGGGCAGAAATCAAAATCTTTAGGTTGGTGGTTGTTGTCACGTGCGGTCTTATATGCTGATTGTTCGTCGGGCTTCACGTGCGAGCTTATATTGTTCATTGATCATCGGGTTTCTCGTTACGTCAATAATACGACGCGGCCATTTCGCTCACGCTCGGCCTAGCTTTTCCGGCTCACCTCTAAAATGCCTCCTTCGGGGTGGTAAGGGGCTGGAAAATTTCGGAGATTTTACCAGAGGTTTGAGGCAGGCGGCGCGACTAAAAATCTCGAAGATTTTTGGTTACGCAGCGCAGCGGTCTTCCTCGTGATTTATCTCTCTTTGGTAATCTGCGCGGCTGCTCGAGGGAGCGCCTCATAGAGCTGGGACGGAGAACCACCATCCTTCAGAAGATATAGATTGACCGTGTCTATCTACGCGGAACCACCATCCTTCAGAAGATATAGATTGACCGTGTCTATCTACGCGGATTTATGCGCTCCCCGCAGCCGCCGCGCAGATAGCCCAAGAGAGATAAATGAGGCGGGAAGCTTATATATAGATTATTCGTTGAGTTTATGTCGGAGCTTATATGCTCATTGGTCTCCGGGTTTTTCCCTACGTTAATAGTATAGCGCGGCTATTTCGTTCGCGCGCGGCTTAGCTTTGCCGATTCACTTCTAAGTTGCTCTTTGCGGGATGCCTAGAGGCTTTCATATTTCGGATATTTTAATAAAGGCTCTAATTCTTTCGAGATTTTTGGTATAGGGGACGAGACTAGATATTTGTAATTTGTATTCTTTTTCTGGAGAGATTTTCCGCTTGATTTATCTCTCTTTGGCAATCTATATAGATCCGGGGCAGAGATCTAAATTAATAGATTGACTATTATTAGAAGTTACGATCGGATTTCCTCTTCTAGATATTCTTGATTAATTATTTTCCGCTATAGATATTCTTACTCAAATATTTTCTAATATCATAAGTAATGGATTAATTATATTATCTCAATAATATAGGGCGAATATTTCGATCGCGCGCGATCTAATTTTTTCGGTTCGCTCTTCGGAAGAAATTCAAAATTTCGGAAATGTTCTGGCTCGTTATTTTCAATTACTATATAGAAAATTAATCGGGGTATTATATTTATTATTATGCCTTTCTTTAGATGCTAATTCTACCGCTCCCTAGAAATCATCGATTTCTTATAAGACCGCTTATTCGAATAGCCTAGATAATCATATCTGCTAAGGAATAGTATACCGAACGCGCAGGAACGGAATAATAGATATCAAAAAGGGTTCGGAATAATTAATGCTGTGGCAAGCCAACGACCCAGATAGTAGCAATTCTTTAGAAAAATATATATAATTTTAATTGCATATATATTCAAATCTTATATTTCAGATATGTTTATTATTAAGCCTTTCTTTAGAAGCCAATTCTATGCCGAACGCTGATATTACCGCTCGCCAGAAACCATCCGTTTCTTAATTGCAAATATATCCCAAGTCTTAGGCCAGCTTAGGCCAGAGGACTTAGGATATAGTGTCTAAGATTTATGGGTTCCTCTGGGATCCCTCTCCAAATAAGTTTTCCCGTATTCGATTGGGATTCTCCCGGTTTATTCAGATACCGGACTTATTGGGGAGGATTTATAATCAGAACTCCCCATTAACGATTTTTTCCTAGATAATCTATTGCGATTTATTTCTATCTTCTATCTTATGCGTATCCATATATATAATCCGCTACGAATATATGAAATTCTAATTTCAATTCGAAATCTGAATCGTGATATAACTCTCCGCTTCGTTGGAGGACGGAGCTGGGAGCCTCCGCTCCCTTGATATTTCATATATATCATAATATCTATATATTTTGGGAGAGAATATCATGAAATCATTCTAGAAGACCCTAATTCAGCAAATGATATTCTTGCTAATCGTGATATATTTATCGCTGATCAAAAAGAATTAATCTATAAATCGTAAAAAATTTTAGCTCTCCATGTCGGATTTATAGATTCCGCGGAGCCACTGCGCAGATAATCAAAGAGAAAGAAATGATTCAAAATCTTGGGAGATTTCTATTCTTGCGGGGCAAGGGTCTCCAGCGCGATCTTCCTATTTCATTTAGCTCTCTTGACCTATTTATTGCGCGGCGGGGATCGGAGGAGCGCATAAATATCTATAAAGAGACGGGATTAATTCAAAAAATTTTGAAAGATTTAGAATCTCCATCTCGGATCTATATATGCTAGCGATTCATATAATCAAATAAAAATGAATCATATGGAATACGCCTCAGGAGGTCAAGATCATAGCCTAGTTTGAAGTGAAAAAGAAGAAATCTCGTTATGTAAGATTTCCAAGAAATCCAATTAGACATCTTCATATTCGCTTGAGGGAAAAAGAGTCTTCAAAAGATTCGACCGGCGTCCGCATTCCAGTCGTAATACCCCGCCGCCGCCCACCAGGAGATAAACGGAAAGGAAGATGCGGAAAGAAAGAAAATATCAATGCAGCAGACCCTCAAACGAAATGAAGAAATAATGAGAAATTGGGATATTCTATTTCCACTCATCTATTCACTTCAGTTCCCGTCTCCTCAGATTCAGAATCATCATATCTTGAGCGTGAGATCCTATTATCAATTTCAATAATCATCTCGCCTCAGAATATATTTGCAGGAATTAAATAGGTGCAAATAAATATGCCCATATTTCTGCATCACGAAAGAAATGCATTATTTAAATATCTGACAGGTAAATCCAATCTTTCAGCTCAAATTATTATCGATAATTCGGCAAAACGAAATCAGAAGACGAATCCCCTCCGGTTCCAGGACTCCAGAATTGATCAAAATCCAGTGATTCAAATCCTATGCCCTGGGAATGATATCTTTAGGCTGTCTCACGATCTTTCCGTTTTCATTCCGCCTAAGATTTAGTAACTGATAAACTACCCTGCCCCAAATTAGACGACCGGAAAGGCGAGATAATTGAAATATCAAGCGCAATCCTCAGCATCAGACCCTAAATAGATTATCTACAGAGAGTTGTTAGAATCATTAAAATATCTGTAGGGCGCTGACCTAGCGACTCTGCCAAGAGATGATTGGGTTCCAATCTTCAATGAAGTCTTCCCCCCCTATAGAGTTCGGAAGATTTCATCGCGAATCATATTCTGAAGGATTGATTTTCTCCCAAATATATGTTACGCGAGAGTATGGTGTCCAAAGGAATCTTGAGGCTGGGGATATCGTGGTCATGTCGTATCGCCTTCGAAAATTTGTCTGCCAAGCCGCATGGAGAGCATATTCAAGCAAACCCAGGAACAATCTCTGCATGTCTAAACATATTTGTTAAAACCCTGGTGAAAAGTTATTGCCTACAGGGTTCACTTCTGCCCAAGTCTTGTCTGGCTCCAACAGCCAGAATTTTTCAATCACAGCGCACCTTCCTGTTTTTTCAATCGCAGCTTAGGATTGAATTTTGTGAAAACTCGGTCTCACATTGATTTTGTCCAAAAAATCAATCGTGAGATTAATGTTTTTCACGCCGAACCTTTGGGAAATCAAATCTTTCTAGTTGCAATCCAAAATTCCCACAGGAGTGGCAACGTTATGCAAAATAAGGGCGAAACGATGCTGGACGGCCGCGCTACCAATGCAAATACGCACGCAGCCAGCAGCATCAGGCCTTGATCATGATAAAAACAGACAGGCCGTGCAAACCACTCATGAACCCTGGTCGGCTGCAAGGTTGATGTTACTGCATCATTTTCCAAAGTCCACAAGAAGACTGGACATTGCCGCATGCACTTGCCAAGGGGAACTGATCAGTTGGTTGTTCTTCGAACCAAGTGGCCATACAGAAAAGCGGAACGCATAAATGCCGTCCGGGGTCCTATAAACCTTGTACATTGCATAGCCAACAATGAAATAAACATGGCCAAACCAAAGTCAACCCTCGACTTGAAAACATATCCTGAAATTTGCACGTTTTTCGTGCGAATGACTTGCGGATTTTCCGCGTGATCGATGCAATCTAACGAATTCGAGCTCCCTGCGCGTGCGGCCAGACATCGTAGTAAGCATGGAAATTCATGATACTGGTAATGTTTCTTTCAGGCTTTTGCACTGGGGTGTAGTTTGCGATTGAATGACGCAGACTTTGAAATCGAAGTGGTATAACTGTGTGAATGTAATTCATCACTATTCAGCTTCTACCCCCCCTCGAACTGCTGAAAGCAGCCCACTTGGGTTTGGAAGTTGTGTTTTTGGATTTGGGTTTGGGGCTGCAAGGTTCAAGAGGCTTCAGCAATGGGTTTTTGCCTTGCAGTCTTGGGACCTGAAGGGAGCTGCGTTACATCCAGATTCATTTCTGATCAGGAAGGATGCGTAGGTTTCCAATGCACCTGAACGTTTTTGAGCCTAATCCCGACAAAATCCGCACAAGAATCTTTATGGCCCCCCTCAAATTCCTACAGTTCTAGAACATGCCCCTAGACGCAAGGGTGCCTTCAATTTGACAAACTTCCGCTAGTTGGCCTGCGCAGTCAAGCCTGGGAAAGGAAGGCAAACCAAACACAGTAACTGCACCGAGATCTTAAAGCGGATGCAACCCTCTAGTCCCAAGTATAGGGTACCTTTAACAGACAACACCATATGGTAGTTTCCATAAGTAGGGAACCCCAATATAGACACTACTCTCTCTCCTCCTTATTTTTGGGACCCCCAAAAAGGGTACCCCTAATTTTCACGATGAAAGGCTCAAGACATGGCTCAGCCATGGTCGGCAAGGAACTCACGGATTCCGAGTCTGGAGCTCTTTCTGAAATCTTTTCACTTCCGAAATGATGTACTATGGCTTTTTGTTGTCGCCTGACATCTGCTAAATTTACAGTTGATCATGGTTCTTGATCTTTTGAAAACTACAACGAAAAGTCTGCGGGCCTGGCACCCCATGCAGCACTGAGGCCAGGAATCGAGAAAGACAATTGCAGCCTCAAAGCTCCATCACATCCGGAACTTCACGTATTCGATACGATGCCATCCGCACCTGCGATGCAATGAACAAGAATCATTCACAACTCTGTGGCCCAAACGCAAACCCAAAACTCAACACTCTGGGAAAACCAGCTTTGGGCACAGGCTTGAGGAGATGTCTGATCGCACTGCAGAACAGTCGCTTCACGCAAACAAGCAGCCCCCAAACTCATGGCAAACCAGTCCTGGCTTTGCAGTCTACAACAACTAACCGGACCCAAACACAGAGCATGATTAATCTAGACCCCAAACTCAAAAACTCGAAGTCTATGCAGCTGCTGACCACGTCCAACGCAGTATGAGTTGGAACGCAGCACAGTTTAGCTCAAGGCCAAGGATGCAAAACAAGGCAAGCTTCAACTTACTTTGAAAGACTTCCGGCCCAAACTTGTAATACCCATGAACCTGTCAGGAAATCCTACGAACCCACAAAGCAGCAAGGGACTGCTGAGTCTGTCTCAGATACTCGGAGCGGGACCTCAGATGTGGCTGGCCAAGACCCGTGACATTCCCCAGCAAAGCAGCATTCTAGTGCAGTCATCGTCAAATAGCTTCCGTAAAAGGAGATAGGCCCATCAGTTCAAGCCTCACTGAAATTATCAGCATATGTGATTCTGAGAAAGCCAGCCAAGCGAACATCCTTGAGAACAACTTCTTTGGCTTTTCAGCTAGAGGGCCAAAGTGTCCCAGTTCTGCGAAACCTTGAGCGCGCGTGGCGACGCCAGAGACCTCAGGAGCAGCGGAAAGCAAGGAGGTGGCAGCATAATATTGATGATAATGGTGGGGTCCTTGTCCTCGGCTAGAAACGTGTTTGGTTGGTTGTCCTGAGCAATTTGATATAGAGCCTTTCTTTTCACGCAGCGAAGCTGACAGTAACGAATCACAGGTCGGGATTCGTGCGCTGGTTTCTACAGAGTTCACAGCCACATGTAAGACGCGCTATGGCTACTAGTTGGTAGCCTTGATGGGAACCACGATTGGTTCCTTGAGCCGAACACCCCAAAGATGAGCTCTGGTGCATTCTTGAAGCAACACCATATGGCACGGTGACGTGTGCTAATCAGCCGCACATCGCAATAGTTCAGACATGCTTTAAGCAATTCTATCCCATCATAGCAACATCTTCTGTATTCAGCTGATGTGATGATTTTGTCCCTGCTGTTCTGCTCGCTCACGTTAAGAGCAGCTTCAGAACTCCATACATTGGTGGTGATTGTTCCCATTGCTAAACCTGTAAACCTGTTCGCACAAAGGAATACAACTTCAAGCATCCTAAATATGAAATAGCCATTTGTTTGTGGTTTTCACAAAGATATCTGGCCCGAGCAGGTTAGGAAAAGGAACTTTATGACAATCAATGATGCTAGGCATCTGTAGACATGTATTCCAACGAGCCTACATGTGGTCTTTATCTGTATCAACTGACAATCGATGGCGATCAGTAAAACAATACATTAAAGATGAATTGCAAACCAGAAGAATGGGAGCAGGCGATAGAAACAGCACAACGCCATCGAGTATCAGAAAATAAACAATTAATTGTAGACCACGGTGCTGACTTGAAGGCATTTTCATCAACCAGTGCGTCGCCAAACCAACTGTATGTTGACAACATTTAATCAAACATCCAATGCATTGGGTCAATAACAGTCAACCACTTTCCATGATGGGAAATTAGAAAGAGAGTGCAGCCCGTCTGATTAGAACAAAAACCCTAACAGATACATAACATCTGGCAAAATCTATGATCTGACGTCTACAATGCAGCCACTGAAGAACCATGGTCATTCTAATTTGAAACTGACTCAAAGCGCGTGTCAGTGATATGTTTTGTTAAAGAATTGGTGCCATGTTGGAACTAATGCATATTTCCAGCAGCACAAACATATTAATGAAAAAGACCAACTGTTGCATGGCATGCCCAGCCCACTATTACTAGAGGCATTTCCTTTTTCAATGCGTCCGGAAATTACTGCGACGCATTTAGTTTCTGGTTACTTCCTTCACCGCTTTGATGACTTTTAGCTTGGGTGTTGGCTCTCAACTGCTCATCCAATTTCTTGTCTGTTTCTTGACCCCTTGCTGTATACTGGTATGTGCGGGTACAGTTTTCAAAATCTCTGGTCACATCACCTAGATCACATCTTTACTCTCAGTGGGACTGGTAGTGAAGTGCCTAGATTTCTTGTTGGCTCCGGAGAATGCCAGCTGAACCTCGGCACCAAAAAAAACCCAACAGTCAGTGAAACCATTTGTGAATCGTTAGTTGCTGCAACGTCTGCTTGGCTCATTCAATGAAGCATGCACGGTGAGTTCATATACTTTCCTTGTCGTATACAACCCCAATAGTTGATATACCCTACTATAACATAGCAGTTTCCATTGCCATTATCCCTGAAGAACCGCCACATGCGTGAGCTACAGTCTTCACTCTTAGTATACCTCTTACCAGTCCCATATAATACTCCCCTATATAACCCCCTTCAAGGAGTTTAGACTGTACCTCATTCAGGGGCTTTACATGCTGCCCAGGCCGCCCCTCGTCCGGCGGAACGGGCGCCGAGGACTCTGCGACCGTGGCCTCCACAGTTGCCGTGATCCAGCCTCTGCGCCAAGCCAAGCGGCCGGACAGCTGCGACAAAAACTCCAGTTGCCATATATACTATAATCTAAATTCCTTAAGTGGGGCTATATAGGGCATTATACCGAGGAGTATTATAGGGGTGGTTAAGGGGCATGCTAGTTGCCATATGTTTGCTTCCCCGAACGCAGGGGCCCCAGCTTCGGGGATCCTTTCAATAAGGATTTAGGGATATGTAAGTGTAAGGCGGACCTCTATGCTAAGATGTGTCAATTCGTTGAACAGGAACACGCTGTCGTATGACAGCCTATGACAATTGCCCTGCCCAAGGTTCCAACCTGCATGTGGGGGCACAGACCATAGGTTCTACGATGATTTATAAACCCTAAATCCCTAAACTTTAAAACCCTAAAACCCTAAGCTCTAAAATCTAAACCTTCAAACCCTGAAACCAAAAAACCCTAAAACCCTACGTTGCAGGGCCTGAGCTGGAAACGGTTCCGACCCCGCCGAGAAGGACCCCTCGTACTGGGGAACATTGGTCAAAACCGATTTGGACGACGGTACCATGCCAATACCTGATGCGATCATCACCTCCGGCATTATTAGAGAGAACTCTGCTCTGGAGCCTCAAGAAACCTAGCCCTTGCGTCCAGGAATTCACCGTAGCAGATGGCACTTATAGGATGGCGCATGGCTGACTTTTGCTGCGATTCACAAACCAGTTGAACATCACAAATGTTGTGCTGATGGATGTGCAGCTGTCACCGATCCTGTGGCTCAACTCAAATACTGAAGATTGGGGCATCTCCAGCTACATGACACCTTCCGATAGTTGGTCGGCATGTCCACGAAAGCTTATTGACGAGTCAGGTCAGCTATTACTGTCTAGGAACAGTTCTTGCAATTTTCTTTGTCTCTTGCCTCCTAGGCCTACAAAAGGCCTTTGACGTCGAATGAGTTGCATGCACCAAAGCTCCCATGAAATTCGAGACTTCTGAGATGATTTCGCCTGCGTACCCCATGACCAATAGCTTCAGGATGAGAAGCCAACCAGCTAACACTAGCCAGGGCGCCAGAGATCTGATCTTGGTAGACTTGGACCTGAAGCCCGGTAAGACAGCCCAGAGGTGTCGACAGCGAATCAGTCGTGAAGACCCGTGATTAGTAAGCCCCCTTCCTTTTAAGGGCCTTAATGTTGGGATCCCTATTATAATCACCGTCAAGGGGAGGGGGTTTATTAATAACGAGTTTGGCTTAGTAAGCTGATCTGGAGAATGCCTTTGTGAGGTCTGCATTCGGAAGCGACAACACCATGTCATCTAACTGCAGGGTTTAATTGACTTCCCGGATGCTTTTCAACCAGTCAATCTTTAGCGTGCTACAAGAAATATCCATACAAGGAATCAACATGAGGTCCCTGAAGTAAGATCCTTCGCACCCCCGAGGTTGGCCCGCAACATGGCCCTTTTACAATGGTTCTTGCGACTTGCCCAAGACCTGTACGTGCTCTCTGTATGTCATGGCGGCCTCACCCCTATTCTACTTATTCGGTCATGACCACAGCTTAAAAACAAAAACGAAAGACAACGAAAACAAAACACCTGAATCGTGCGCTGTGTCTGGTGTTTGGGCAACGGCCCTACATGGTAAAGCCAGCTGTACACATTTAGTGACTGGAAGGATGCCTGTGCAGCTGTCGCAAAAAGCTTTCAGTCTCAAATTGTTGGTTGCATGAAACATCATACAATGGAAGTTTCCATTTTCTTTTCCATTATTACGTACCTATCCCCTATATAACCCCAATATAACTCGAATATAGCCCTAATATAACCCCGATATAAACAAAAGATAACCCTAATATAATATCCTAAACCCTAAAGTATGCTTAACTACAAATCCCCTACAATTTCTGCCGGCCCCTCCTCAAAACTGTCAGTTGTGCCTGCCCTGACACAGCTGTAAAGAGCCCTTATGTTAGGGTTATATGGGGTTTTATTAGGGTTGTATTCGAGTTGTATTGGGTTTATACGGAGTTTGCAGCTTCCAACAAACCACTTCGTTCATACCGGCCAAGAGAATGAAATGACGATGGACACCAAAACTGTACCGTAAAGGCCTCAAGCCCTCAATCATAAAATGTGGGCAAGATCCCAGACCCCCTAAAGAATCCAACAAATGGGAACCCCCAATATGAACCAATTACTACATTGGGGGAACTAGGGGATTATTAGGGGGTTCCATTTTTTGGATCCTTTAGGGGGTCTGGGATGGACATCACTATGGGATTGCGACCCCACGGTGGCGAGTCGCCTTGGCACCCTGGTCGAAGCGACGCCTGATCCTGCTCTCAGGCTACGGCAGCTAAGGGCTTGGGGTTTAGTGCGGTTTTGTGTCACCAGGAAGCAGCTAAACCAGAAAGGAACTGTGGTACACCTGCAGGACTGGTAACTAACCACGGCAACCACTGCGGGCTGGTTACTTGACGTGATCATTTTGTCCTGATGTCAAAGCATGGCAATGGCTGTTTTTGGGGTTTCACCTCAACCTTCTTCAACAGTGTAAGATAAGCAATATTTGCCGTCTACCATGGGAAAATAATGGCGTGCGCCATCAAAGAAAAGGTAAAAAGCACTTTTGGAAGACGTTCTCTGCCCAGACTCATGTCTAAACCTCTTCATCCAAGAGTCCCGTGCTTACTACAGGGGCTTAAATAATTACCAATATGATTTTGAGGCCCACTTGAGGTACCACAAACCATAATTAAATAAGGAATATGGAACCATAATGTTGGTAATTATTTAGGCCCCTATATTACCCTGCTCCTTGCCTGCTCAAAGGCACGTCCCAAACATGGGCTTTCTCGTCGCTCAGAGAAGGGTCATCCTCGCAAGTTTCTTGTTCAAGGTAGGGTTGCCCTTAGAGACCCCACGGATATATAGAAACCATATGGAGATTACAGGGGCTCCCCTTGCAGGTTGCATGCAGACAAGTTCAAGACATTTTCATGGAAGCGTGCCGTCAGGAGCCCCATGGCATGTTCAGGTGTAAAAGTGCCTGCAGCAGCACCTACATGTACCTAAACCCAAAACCCCTAAACCCTAAACCCTAAGCTGCCTGGGGAACTTGAAGGACAATTCCCCGTCTGAAAGCAAGACACCCAATGATGAATGGGAGGAGACGGGGGAGGACCGCGGATTTCCAGATCTCTGTGTCTTGTTTGCTTTCACTGGTAAGAGCTGGTAGTGAGTGAGAATTGCTCGAAGGATAACTTCAAGGCCTCATGACCTGCGGCTTCCATCATGCAAGTGGGGGTGGATATAGGTGCCAGTATGCAAGACTACAATTTGTATGAAGGATTAGGAACGGCAAGCAGAACGTCAAAAAGGATTATGGAATTCTTGGATGTCCTAGAATAAGCCATTACTTTGAGCAATGCAATGCCTTCACATCTTAACCACACGCAGATACATAGATGTGAATGTGTATGTACCATAACTTATGAGCTGCAGTCTGAACTCCTTAAAGAGGGATGTATACGGGATTATAGTGGGGACTACCGTAGGGGTGGGTACAGGGGATAGTAGGAGTCTAGACTATAGCTCATATCTACACTCATTCATCTAGAGCAATTTACTTGGAAATACAGATTTTTTCAAGGGTTGCATTGTCTCAAGGATGTGTGTAAATGAGCCTAAGAAAATCTAATTGAACATGAAGATTTCTTCATTCAGGGCCTGCAGCACTGGCCGACCTGGCCGGCACCCTTCCTGCCTGCAAGCCAGCCCAACTCTGTGAACCTCCCAGCACCGATTTCCGCTTCTTATCTCAAGAAAACAGGATAAGTTCCTGTTCAAATTGAAACAAAGGCACCCTCCTCATTGTTCTGATGATGCTCGCTCGTGGGGGCGGGAGGTGTGGGTTGGTGGGGGGGCATGCACGACCCATACGTTAGCCGTAGTTGGACAACCATCTTTTTAGAACAAGTTTCCCGCGTCTCGGCTCGCACTTGTCCTTGTTGCACTTTCAATTCAACAGCCTGCCATATTCAGTAGTTTAGACTGGTGTAGGAGCTTCCACATATCTGGAAGGGCGTGCCGACCAGACGCAGGTTGCTTCGCAGTTTGCACAGGTCCGCATCCCCTCCATAAAGCAAGGCGTGCATCTGCCATCCACATTGGACCTCCTAGACTTGTAGGTGTTGTTTTCTCCAAAGCTCTTTCATAATCTAGTTGGTAATTTCCCTTGATAGGGGGACCCCACTACAGACCCCCAATGCTATAATCCCTATTCTGGGAGCCCCAAAAAGGTACCCTCGTTTCGGGAAACTACTATTTGGGGATCCAGCCCAAGCACCGGTTATACAGGGCTTGTAGGATTATATAGGGTTTAGGGTTATTGTTTTTTTTGCTTAGGGGGTGGCCTTCTTTGCGGGTGGAAATCGACACTTTGGGGATTGGATGGGGCTGCTCTTCCCAGTTCAAGGCGCAAGTTTCGAACACGGAAGCGTGCGTTGAAGATCTGCAGACTTTGTGCTCGCAACTCTAGATCTGGGAATGCAAGCCATTTACAGCTCAGGGATCTATGCCTGAGAGCCCCAGAACCCCGGTCCAGCGCCACATGGAATGTTGCCAGGTGCGAAATTGTGCGCATGGGCTCTCGGATGATGAGAGCGGGCAGCCAGCACTGCATCCTTGGGAACATTTTGACAAGTTTTTCCTGAAAGATCAAAGTAGCAAAGCGTTGCGATTGGGGTATGTGATCTCGGATCAGATTCACCGCGCGTCGTACCCTCTTCACCCCCGCTAACCTACGAATCCTGAGCTCCTTGAGTAAAATGCCTGTCGAGGTTCTTGCATCAGACATGGTCAAAGCTCAAGGATTCGGGATAGGATTGCGAGTTTTTGCTGAAGACTTGGAATTTCCTTGTTTTAGGTATTTGAGACTTGACGCTTGGCAGTTTGTAAATTCAGGATTCAGAGATCGAGGTAGCTATTGTTCACCCATGTTGTTCGTGCAGTCGCCAGACATTTCCCTGGTCTCCTGGAACACCCTTCAATTAAATGCTCCTTCATCTCAATCTGAAATCTCTTGAAGAACATCAGCTTGTGATGCATGCCAGGTTTCGCTTCCGAGAACACCTGCGGCCAGCTGAAATCTAGCTCTGGGATTGCTGAGTCAGGGAAGCCTACTGAGGTTTGCTGTGGCAGCAGGCACAAGAAATCGCCTCTGGCAGCGTAGACATGCTTTCTATGGTGTGTCCTCTTAAGGGTGCCACAAATGGCCAAAACATTGCACTACCTTCTTGCTCCACCCAAAGCGAGTCCATGAAGGTCCATTGGTCATCATGAGCCGGGTTAAACGTGGAGTGATAACCTCAAAAAGCGGACCTGGATCCGCACTTGTGACTGTTCATGAACCTTAAGGCAGTCCTCCACGCGTATTCCCGGTGCAAGCGGTGCTCGCAGAAGCTGCATGGGCACTGGCGTCCGAAGCTGTTTGCCTCTGCCCACCTGCTTCAGCCCTTATCACTCGGTGTCCCCTTCATTCCGCTGAAAGCCTGGTAAAGATTGTAACTCTAACTGTGTTGTATTGATATGACAAACAGAAAGCCTAACTTCTTTTCAGGGCCCCGAGTCCATTTTTGTCATCTGTTCTGCTCTATGTGACTCCAGCCGTGGTTGGAAGCACGTGTTAGTTTTGCTGCCCAGGAGCGATCACGCTGTACAAAGGCAGGCCATCATCGTCGAAGCTGCCACGCCCCTCCTAACGAGTAAGGGGACGACACTAAGTCAAGGTAGCGCTTCTCTTGTTTTGGGGTAGGGATCTAGCTGTTCAACAGAACATCAGAATGACCTGGATGCCTTTGCTGTCATCATGGGTGTGTCCATTGCGCAGGTAGGGGGAACAGCTTGCATGGGCGCCCTGTTCGGTGCAGCACAGTGGCAGGTCCCATGTACCTTAGTACCTTAGCCTGCACTGCAAATGCAGGCAAAGGGAGCTTGCATCTTACGTGCTGCACCCATCCTGAGAAAATCTTTATTTAACCCGCCACCAATTTGTTATATCCTAAACCTAATGATTCCGCTCTCTATTGTTGATGAGCAGGAGCCCTCCTTGCTTCACAGTTCCAAATGCTGAACAGGCAGCCCAAAACACACACACACACACACACACACACAACACGTCTGCTTGCCAAGCCACTATCACAGCTGGGATGAAGCAGTTTTGCGAAGCAGAAAAGTACCTGACATTCTCATCACTCCATGTGCTAAAGACGAGAACTTCTACATAAGAACACTATGTTGTGCGAGTGGAGTGGAAGGCATGGCACCCGCTGCTCCTGCTACAGGCTTGTGCCCCGCACCCAGCTAACATGAAGCCCCAAAATGGGTCCTGTAAACACTAGCTCTCGCTGGTTGAAGGGAGGCCATGACTTTATGTCAGTCTGGGGCAGGGTATTGATAACACCGTCGCAGGCGCAAGACCGCTTCCCCGTGCTCGTACGCCTGCACCTTGAGGGCACCTGACACAAGCATACTTTGTTTGTACCTGTGGCGACTGTGGGTGTCCTACTGCTGCCGTGAGAGGGAAGCCCCTGAACGGCTTACAGAACTTGGAGAAACTTGGGTTTTCTCTGATGGCAGGAAATCTCAGCCAAGAAACTGGGGGAAAGTCGTATGCTTACCATTCATACAGCACGGAATTGCAGCTGTGAGTTTAGGGTCCCAGGTGCACTCTTTGCTAGATGGAAGGGTGGCGAAATGACAAGCAATGTGACAATCTTCCATAACATATCCAAGCTTGACAGGGCTCGTTCTGAACAACAAGCGGGTGCACTGGAGGTGGGCATACAATTGGTCGGAGTCCCACCACTTGGATGTAGGGCAGCAGAATGAAGAATAATACTTATTGTTATATGATACTATAAACCTTTGAGGCTTATAGGGGGATAGTCTTCCCAGCCATCCATATTTCTACGTTATTGTTTGAAGTTTGTCTAGATTAGAAGGCGCATGCTCAACAGTGGAGCCCAGACCGCAAAACCACAACATGTGATTACGCAAATCATCCACCTAATCCAGTCTAGCAACAATCTGACAAGCAAATGGATCGGGAGAACCCGCAGCAAAGCGAGTGCTGCTCGCGCCTGCTTCGTCAATGTCAAGGCGTACCTCTTCCTCTTGGACAGCCTGTACCTTCAAGGAACGGGTTCTCGACACTGTGGTCAGCTGAGCTTGTTACTTTACCTCCAAGACCTTTCTCCCGGAAATCGTGGGGAGGCCCAAGCGGACGCGTGCTAGGGTGCTGGAGGTTTTGGATGGCAATGCTGCAGTTTGCGGTGTGCGTGTAGCACTTACTTGACCCGTCAACCAAAGGCTCCTTCTGCTAAAGCATTCCGGGCAGCTCCTGCACGTTGGACAAACAAACACTAGTCCCTTGATGGCAAGTGTGTGAATGGCATTGGTGCAGTTTGTGGCCTCCAGGCATCACTGTGAAATACCAGCATGCTCCAATCACATTAATCTTTCTTGCTGTGACTACCCTCACTTGCCACATCGCGCGCTATATATCCCCTATAAACCGTTTTGAGGTACCCCAAAGCTTGGAAATTGCATAATCGTAAGAAGCAGCAGCATAGTAAAGCAGGCGTAGGGCCATGGAATGTCGGCTCTCCAGCAAAATACCAGATTAGGAGAAGTGTCCCTAGTAATCTTTACGGGTCACACACGGCGATCCAAGAATGTTCAGCAGAATCAGAGTAGTCATGTGAGGTACTTCGGTACCAACTATAGCTAAAGTACATTCCATCCAAATTTATGGGTGCCAATAAACTCTGAGCCTTCAAGAAGGGAGTGCTGCGAAAGGTGGTGATTTGTTCTAGGGTTAAAGAGGGATATTTAGGGCTGAACTCCTCTCTCTTTACCCTGGCTTTTGGTTAGCTAGGAATGAAGGAATAGACCCTTATAGTAGGGCCTATATAACACATTATAGTCGTTTCCATTTTCTTTTCCATCCCTTCATTCCCAGCTAATAAAAGGCCAGTACCAGGAGATCTTCCAGGCAGCTATCAGAGAACAGCTTCTGTCAAGTAGTCGCCTCGGCGGGCGAGACAGGCTGCAAGGATGCCTCCTCGTGCTCCTCCTTGGCCCAGGGCACCAACAACTGCATCACCAGTGGGTTTCCCATTCTTTGGGGTACCTTTATCGGGGTCCCTATGATAAGGATTACAATGTCTTGGGGTCTATATTGGGGTTCTCCTGTTTTGGGAAGCTACAATCTCCTTTCAGTAGATAGAATATGGCTTCGGGTATACTGTCACAAGATCCCCCTATCCACCATATTCTATCTACTTGAAGGGGACTAGACCACCATGACATAGACAGGTTTTCCCCTTACCCCCACATGTACCGAGGTTTGGTACCTCAGGATCGGAGCTCATGGATTCCCTGAGCCTTTGCTCTGTGCTCCAAACTAATGTCCGCAGCGCAGTCCCTAATGTAACACCATGTAACCCCACAGAACCCCATATGAGCTCTAGTCAAAACTCCTGGTATCCCCTTCAACAACTTCTATAGTAGTCCCCCTATATAATCTCCCATATAACCCCCCTTTAAGGAGTTTAGACTATAGCTCATATAACCCCATGCTTTCTTGTCTCCGTAGGGCTTGAAAAGAAGGGCCCGAGGAGCGAGAGGATGATCCTGAACCCTGTACGTCGACTTGAAAATCTCAGAAGAATACCAGGGTTTTACTTGTAAAAACCCTGAGAATTCTTGGATATTTCATAAGAATACTTAGTTGGAAAATATACTTGGATATGTTGGGGGTTGCATCTAGAACAACAAGTGCCCAGTCCAAATGGACAGGGGCGCACGATAAGTTGATGGCCACGACTGTCTGAAACGTTGCCCCTCAAGATCTGATGTGGTTCTAGTTCTCGATCACAAATGCAATTTTTTGGCGTCGAGCATCGTCACTGTCCGGTTCTCCGAAAACATTTTCGAGCTGCTGCAGGGAGCGTTGCGTTGACTTACCTGAGCTTGCAATTCGTGGCAACCGGCTGTTGCAGGCTTTTGGCCAGGAACCTAACTGAGCTAAAGTCCAAGCTCCTAGTATCCCCCTTAACAACCCTATAATACTCCATGTACAATCCCCTATATAACCCCTTTAAGGTTTGACTATTGTATATTTATTCCATTTTGGCCAGGAACCTAACTGGAGACCAAGCTGCGATCTGAAACTCGGGAGAGGTGAGAGGCGTCGGACTTCACGCGTACGACCTAGCCATGATCCAAACCAATGCGAATCTTGACCCCTCTATCCTGAGAAGCCTACAGATTCCGAACTAGATGACGATTATTGCCGGCACTACTAGAATGTCTACTACTGATGCTATGGCTACTCTTAATTTCGTCTCTACCCTGCATCCCGGGCCTCGCGTTCGGGACCTCCTAGGTCTGTCATCACCATTCGGAAGCCTCTCAATTCCTGGGCAGTTGGCAACATGCTGCGCATGCTTGCCCCACTGCGTTAGACAGCAAAAACAAGCAGCTGTTCAGGCCTAGCAGCCGAAAGCTCCACGGCTAGAATTCCTGTCAAAGCCTTTCTATGCCTTTAGTTTGCAAGTGCGCACAGAAGGGGGCACCTGAGGATCAGCTTGCTGAAGCATAGCTACCTTTTCGCAACGCCTTCGGCAAATGCGGTCTGCAAAAATGCGTACAAGCCATGTTGGCGTTGAATGCCGCGCTTCGTTGATGTCTTGCACCATTTCCTCTGGCTCGATATCCCACTTGACGAGAACTTTCTTGACCTGTGCATTTCAACGGCCAGCGGACAAGTCTCGCATGCCCTGACTGCTACTTCCTCAGAGACGGCGCGTACAGCCGTGCCGGCCGAGCGGAAGGCGTGCAGCGATTACCATGATACGGGCTTTAGAAACAAGTCAATGGAGAGATGTGGTGGACCCTGGCAAAGTGAAGATTAGCCGCGTGTGCAAAAGTCTGCAAAAGTAAAGGAAACCATCTTGCGTTCCCAACTTGCGCAGTACTCAAGCCACGAGCAGATGGGATTCAAGTGTCAGTAGGCAGCACCATGTGTCCAGGCAGGAATTGCACGCTCAAGTGCAAGGCCCGTAGGGGGAAACGGTGACAACTCAATCGGCACACGCTTGGAGGTTGAATGAATAATGGTTCTTATTGGTCCAAGTGGAATCTTTTGAGGAATGCAAGTTGACTCTTTTTTGGATCGCATAGTGAAGACCTTTGAGAAAACAGCTTTGCCTTCTGTTTCCTCGGCGTGTCGTCACCGTCACTGTCTTCAGCATCAGTGACGACTTTGCTGCACTGAAACCTCGGTCACGGCAATACGGCTTCGACAAGACAAGAAAGTCACTCAACGTAGTCAATCGCATTGGATGCTGTCGCTCACGGCTTACTCAAGCCTGTTCCAAGTGCACAACTTCAGGAACTGTCTGGACTACTCGTCGTATGAATAGACTGCTGAGGAATCCCTTGTACTATAATATAGCAATATAGTAATCTCGTGGTTGGCATCTGCATCAAGCGGGTAAATCTTTAGAGAGCCCAGAGACGTCATTCTCTTTGCCGTTTTTCGGGCATACCTGCCCAGACCCCCTGATGAATCCAAAAAATGGAACCCCCCTAATAATCGCCTAGTCTCCCCAATGTAGCAATAGGTTCATATTAGGTGGGTGCCATTTTTTGGATCCTTTAGGGGGTCTCGGTGACAGTTGGCAAGCATGACTGGGATTGTTTATGAGGACCCCGGGAGGATTACAGAAGGGGATGCGGAGACGTTTATGTAGATGCTTGGGCATTCGCGTAAGTGTAGTCATGATTTAAGTCAGGGACTCAGATCCTATTTGTAGCTCTCCATGAACCTCCACTGCAACCTTGGTTTTGCACTTGGATTGAGGTTCTGTGGTGAAGCCCCCAGAAGCGGGGGCTTGGGCTCAAATCCAAAAACCCAATGGGGACTATATAGGGATAATGGAGAAGAAAATGGAAGCTACTATATTGGTGTTTTATATAGGGTTTAGGTAGGCCTTGACCAGGTTGGGACACCGAGATGCAAGGCCACTTCATCTAAGCAGCAGAATCAGGAGCATACAATCCATGTAGCCCCACTTCGAATTTCACTTCTACTTACCCATAGTCTACATGCATACAAAAGCCCTAAACACCCAACCCTCAACATGGTGTCATAATAATATACTATATTATACCAGAATATATTATAATGTACTATAGTAGTTTCCATTTTCTTCTCCGTTACCCCTATATAACCCTGATATCCGGCTTGGGCTATGCTTTGGAGGCCCCGGAGAGCCTGAGATTGGCGCTTCCCGAAGTGGGAGGCTTCAAGCGTCGGAGCAGGAGGAAGCAAACCACCTGGGTAGCTCCAAAGCCGAACACAGCTATATGGGTAGTTCCCAAAATTTAGGGGGTTATATAAGGGATTATATGGGGTTTAGGGCTTAGGCTGGTTCCCAAAATTAGGGTCACATTGTGGTACCCCTAAATATTAGGTGCTGTAGTATACTCTATAATCAGAAGGGGCCCACATTTTTGAGAACAAGGCACCTAGAGTTGAGCCTTTGGGATTAAGGGCCTGGGGTCCAGGATGTTGGGGATATGGTCTAAAAAAACTTAAGACTACGGTCTGGCCCATAGAGGACAAGTCAAGGCGCGCCTCTTCAGTGACTGTTAGTTGTGTAAGGAGGGAGGCCCTGCATGTCGAACGCATGGTGCTGCCGGCCATAATCTGTTGCGCAAAGCGGCTCACAGACTAAGCAGACTGCCGCCAGTCTGGATTTCAAATGGAAAGTTGTCAAAAAAGAGCCCACCCCAGGACGACAACACAAGAAAAGTACCAATGGAAGGAGCCCCCCTTCTGGACACCCCAAATGAAGCTGCAAGCTTCCTGTTGGTCTTGGCTGTTCTGGTTTGGAGTTGCAGGCAAACAGTGAAGGGATGACGGTCAAGACGGCACAGCACGCATACATTGATGACCACCCACCCACCCACCCAATCAAGTGTGCCCAAAGGCTCAGCGTCCTGAAGCCTTTTCAGCCGCCTAAGCGAAGAAGTCTAATCAGGTCTAGCATATGCTTGGCAAAACCAAGAAGCAACGCCACCAACGCACAGGATAATCATAACGATGGCCAGGACAACCATGTAGCCACTTGCATTCCTTACTGCAGGGGATGATAAAGGGGTTTCCCAATATTACGGGCCTCCTTGGGGGGGGTCCCCATACTAAGGATTGTAGCATTTTGAGCTTCATAGTGGGGCCCCGTGTTTTGGGAAACTGCCACAAAACTGCTATAGTATATTCTGTTTCCTGACCAAAATTCTGAAGTTTACTGTGAGCATGGAGGCCAAGAAACAACCCCACCTCAACCTATCACAGAAGTTGCTATTGGGCTGCAGCTTTGTGGTTGGAGGCGGCTAGATCTTCGTGTTTAGGTTTGTAGGTTTGGCTCCTCTAGAGTTTTCAAGTAAAAACACTGTTTAGCGAGTTGTACTGGCAGATTGAGCAACCGGCTATGAATCCATGTATGGTATGTATATATTGTAACTCATAGGGTTTCCCAACAAGTAACTTAAATTTAGTTCCTTAACAGCAACCCAGCAACTCTTTAGTGAATTCCTAAAAACCCTTTGTAGATGAGGGACAGCTTGTCCGCGCTGGTGTCGTAGAGGATATCGAAAGGTATGCTCTCCTGGGTTAGATGCTGAAGGGATTCTGACCCGGCAGAAGACCCTCCGTGAAGGTCTGCGCTGCTTGAATGGGTTCTGCGATGTTCTGCGAACAAGCAGTGTCGAGGCAGAAATGAAGCTAGGAAGCACAACAGAGCAAGCCACAACAATGGCCATCGTGGGTGCTGCAGCAGCAGAAGGATTTTTCCTCAATGCTGTGCACCTTCCTGACGTGTCCAGATCAAGGCCCTGAGAAACACATTGGAAGTAGTGGCGTCTTTCACGTAGTAGTCCAGTACTTCGTGTAGCAGCAGTAGTAGCGGCGGCGCTAACTGTTGCAGTTGAAATAGCACTAGCAGCAGGGAGAGTAGCAGCAGTGGTCGTTGTGGTAGCAGCGAACATCCCCCGAAAAGAGTATTAGGAATACCAATCCTTTTATTCCTCCTAGTATTGCACTAGTAGTAGCAGCAGCAATCAACAATATTAGCCATAACAATGGCAGGGGCTATCGCAATAACAATGGCAATAGGGCTGGTCATCACAATAATATCACTCATATTCATTGCCAGAATAATCGTAATAGAGATGAAGTTTGTTTTGCCTCGGCGAGGTGTGGCTTTGGCTTTGGACAATGACAAATTCATGACAAGTCCGCTGAGGACTATGAGCTCAGAGTCGCCTTTGGGGTCAAACAGCAATGGTGATGAAATATGAAAGTGTGACGAGGAATAACGATGCAGGTGTACCAGTAAGAATGCTACAAATAGCAAATGCGGTAGGATTAGATTCAGCGCTTACAGCAGGGACAGGCCAACAAGACAGAAAGCAACAAGCAGGAAGAATCTAGAAGAAGAGAGCTGGAAATAGAAAGCAAGGAGCAGCAAGCAAAAAGCAAAAGGAACAACAAATTAAACGTAGTAATCGTAATAATCGCACTGGTAACCCCAAGAAGTAGAGTTGTCAGCAGCAGTAACACAGTAACAGTAATCGTAGAAGCAATAAGAGTGACAGTAAGTAGTAACAGTAGTAGCAATAGTAATTGTAATAACAGTAGTTGTAGTAAGAGTAATAGCAAAAAATGCTATTCTCGTATCAATGGTAATAATAGCTGTGGCATCAGCATGCTCCTCACGTCACCCTTCCTGTTGTTTTTCTTTTGGGGCTCGTACTCCTAGACCCTAAACCCGGGCCCTGCCTGTCGGCATGGTCATGCTGGATGCTGGATCGTCCAGCTTACATTGAGCAGTTCGTATTGGATGTTAGCTTCGTGGTTAGAGAGGGCTGCGACTGCTCCAACAAGCTGCCGTTGCCACCTGCTGTTGCCACGCCATGGCCCTGTCAAGTAGATGTGATGGGTGACCGCCCATTACCTGCTTACAGCACAACTGCTTGACGCGCATAAGGCAATAGGAGTGCATTAGGTTGTCAAAGTGTTGTTTGGATGGAGACAGCTTCACAAGGCGGACGTATGGACACAGTTCCGGTCCGTGATGAGCCTTGGTTGGAAACATGGCTATCATTGGTTGCAGCGTCGCAGGCAGCGGGAGCAGAAGAAGGACAGCAGCAAAAGCTGCAGCAAACGAAGCAGGAGTGCAAGCAACAGCAATATTGAGCTGAACATCAAAGAACTCAGGAGCATCAGGGAATGGAGAGTATCAAGGACGACCGCACTGCAACCCAAACTGACTTCATGAGCAGGAACGCCCGCCAAACATCCAAAGTAGGACCGCTCGGCTTTTAGGCGCTTTAAAAGCGAGGTCGTTTACTAGCTGCAGCATTCACAACTTCCACAGACTTCTATTGCAATGCCACTACGAAAGAGGTTTTGACCAAGCCATGCTGCGTTGAGTTAGTGGCCTGAGACTTGCCTCAAACGGAAGTCAAGCTGCGAGGATGGCGAACATGGAGGTGTGCGTCGTTCGGCACCAGGACGCCTCAAGTAAGAGATTCTGGTTGCCCGATTCCCCATCCGTCCCAGCAGATGCTGCGAAAACACAAGGGCACACCCAAAGCAAGGTTGTCCCAACAGCGAGAAATTTGTCTAGGCATGTTTCTAAAACAAAAGCCCTGTGCCACAACTGACCAGCCAGGAACGGGAGCTCACTCATTCCAGCGATAGTGGGGCGGTTGGCTCGAGCGCATTCGGTACAACCCCTCCGCATCTTCCACTGAAAACGGTATGATTGTTACAATCCCTCACCCGAAGTGCGTAGGCTCTTCAAAGCCTTTGGTTCTTCATAACTTAGCCATCTACTTTCTGTAGCGCCCTCCTTAGCTTAGCCACTAGTCATCATTCGGGAGCCTCCTACATGCAGATTCTTGGTCAGAAGCATAGAAAAAAACGCAACTACAAAAGGCTACCATATGAGAAGGGGATTTTGGTAACCCCAACCCCAAAAATTAGGACCCGATGACTATCACATGATGTTTTTTCTTCATAGGACCATAATTTTTGGAGTTGCGGTCACCAAAAAAACCCTTATTACCATAGTTCCGCTTCTTTGCCATGGATTAAGCAATGGAAAATACTTTGACTACACATAGCTACTTAGAAGACAACACAAACACTGAACACTAATACACGGTCCTACATGATCCCTTTATGGATCCTTCAAAGGGGTTTATAGGGGTTATATAAGGGTATATCTATAGGGTTTAGGGCTTAGGGTTTAGGCTTAGAGTTTCCCACAATTAAGGGTACCTGTTTGGGGCCCCCTCTAATCCTGAAAGTATCCTCTATGTTAACTGTAGCCCCCTAACACCTATAACTATAACACCAATCGTATTTTTAATAATTCCTTAGGGTTATGCTATACCAATAGTGAAAAATAATTCTTAAGGAGACAACAGGTAATACCTAAAACAACCTCTAAGCCCTAAACCTTGATTTGAACCCAAACCTTATATCCCGAAACATAACCTAAAAACCACTCTGCCTCAATGACTTGGCCATCCACAGCAAAACTGCTGTTGAGCCTCATGAGTTTGAAGTTTCAGGGTAACATGAAGGTTTCCTGGAATTGCGTGTCGTTTTCGCGGGGTGCCCATTACAAGGATTATAATGTTTTTGGGTCTAAATTGGGGGAGCCTATTTAGGGTAACTCCCATATAGCGTGTAGAACAGATATCCAACAGGTTTACGGGCAGTCAGCGGGGGTATACAGGAGAACCATAACCACATATACGCTTCGCTAAATGTATCCAGGCACTTGCTATGCACATCCAAGCAGGAAAGTGCGCAGTTGAGTACTCGACACTTGGCAGACCAAAGGAGTTCTTCTACGCAAAGTAGAATGTGGCTTTTGGTTAGCTAGGAATGAAATCCTTTTAGTAGTCCCTACATAACCCATGATGGTACTGTCCATTTTCTTTTCCATTCCTTCTTTGCCAGCTACCCAAATGCTAGGAAGGCCAAGCCAAACTTGTTGGTCGATGGTTCACAACGGAGCCCTGCCCATGTCCAATACTGCTATGGAAGCAAACATGAACTGCAGGATAAGGGGCTATATTGGAATAGTGGGAAATTTTAATGGAAACTCATAGAGTATAATAGGGTATAGATCAGTGATATACATATATATATATATATTCAGGGTTCAGAGCCAAACCAAGTGTTGCTAAAAACGCACGTTTGCTTCGCGTGAGCCTCGTTTTGTTGTGCTAGTGCTGAATGATGCGTATGATACTGTTCAAGACACTAGCTTCCATTTCTTTTGCAGTACTCACGGCAAGCGATTGGAAACGCTGCATCTGCTGGGGTATTATACTAAGCGTTCAGTGTAAAGCCCACCCTTCTGCCTGCAAACCACCTTGACGCCTAGCCTGACCATTCCATACTGTAGAAGCCGGGAAAATGAGACCATTTCACATGAAGATCTCTAGTGGTCGGTGTCCCTACTTCTGCAAAATTCCACATTTCCGGGCAGCTGAGTGCCGGCATCGGACCATGAACCGCTGGTTGAGTTAAAGAAAGCGCACCTCCGTGATGAAGGGTGGGGAACGAGAGTTCAAGGTTTACACTGGGGGGATGCAAAGGCATGAGGGGGGTGACGAAGACCTTCTTGAAGAGTTCGAGATTAGCAAGATGAAGTAGGCAAGAGGCAGCACAAAATGCTGGAAGCCTACCCCAGAGCATGGCAAAACGGGTCATGGAATGTTTGGACAGTTTCTAGTGGCTACAGAGATTGTGATGACGCACCAGGTTGCCATGACTTAACTCCAAAGATTGCCCTGTAGTCTTGACCGACAAAAACAGCAGCGGGCGCAAGTGTGTCTTGAAAAACGCAGGCACCCCAGAGCTAGGGCTTGCCCAGAGTAAGGATAGTATGCACAGGTCTCATGACCCTGGCCCAAGCAAAACCCCCCGCCCCAATAGTTTCAGGAGCAAAGCGAAGTTGGAGCTCCATGACCCAGGACCCTTCAGCCCATGGGTTATATTGGGGTAATGTAGGGGATATATTGCGGATATATTGGAATAATGAAAAGAAAATGGAAAGCATAGGTGGACCTCTCGCCAGGGACTGGTGGACGTCCCGCTACAGCGAAGGTGATCGCATCGCTGGTGCGGTGAACGTCCTCGGTCAAGCATCTCCAAGCAACACAAAGGGTTTGCGCATGACGCCACAAAATGTGTCATTCGACGGCAAGGATGCAGAAAAACAGGCAGGTCTTAATCAGCCGAGTTTCAAGCAGGCTAACCTCCCCACTCACCTGGATGGGCTCCGGCACTTTTCAAAGAAAAGAGCTTCACAAGGCAGCTGTACAAGCTTTGCATGCGAATTGACATGAAAGATCAACAGAAAGACTCACCAATAAGGATGACCAACATGGATCTATGGTTTCATCCAAGTTCAAGTCAGTGCCAAAGCAAGATGCGGGCCTTTGGGTCTAGTGTGCGTTCTGCTGTTAAAGCGCGCCCAGCCGCTAACCAACGCGAAAAGCGCCGGTTGGGAAAAGGATAGTCTAGGCTGCATCTGTTGCTGGGTATAGATTCCTAGTTTTTTTGCCATGCCCCCAGAAGACTCGGGAGGCCTTTGGAGCCCTTTGGAGCAGGTTCCTCATGAAATCTGTCTTGGAACGATTTAGATATGTGGCAGTGACTTCGCTCTTTGCTCTTCACATGTTTGTCACACTTTCGGTATCTTACGTTTCAAGTCAGCGTGAAAATCGCTTTTCTTGAAAAGCTTGGTTCCAGCGCATTTTGGCCAGTTCTAGAAGAAAACGTCTGCGGCGGCTGCAGAACCTTTGGCCTATCTCTGTTCATCAGGTAGACTGGCCACATGTACACGTGGAAATACGTTTGCGGTAGCAGAAGCGGAAAGACTCATGGGTCCGTAAGGAAGCAAGGTAGTTATAAGACTTCTGTGTGCTAGTGCCTAAGGTGCCTCGCCTCTTCTGGAGGACCCATACACAACGCTAAAGTCATCAGCATTGTCCATGTCGCGCAGAGCACGAGAGCATCGTATTTGTGGGCTTTTGGGGCACTTGTAAGCGCTCATGCGGCAGATGGTAAGGAACGCAATCACTCACCCCCCATGAATCCCAACCCTCAACCCAGAACAGTGCCACCAACGAACACAGCCTGACGCAACTATGCCGCCCTCCCCACCCCCGTGGCCACTTCCCAAAAGCCCGAGAAACGTGGAAAAGTGACCGAAACACCACTCGGAACTGTGACCCATGGTCTAGCTACTTTAACTTCAGGCCATCGGCTTCTTTTGCAAAGGACAGCTCCACTATTGGCGAGTTCATCATGACCTTAGCAAGCACGGAATCCTAAGCAATGGGAAGAGTCCGGCCCATGAGTCCTCAAGTAACCTACGGAGGGGGCAGTTTATGTTGGGGATATACTGGAATAATGGCAGCAAAGAAAATGGAAACTACTATCATTTTTTGATAAGGGTATATATTGGGAATTCAAATGATAGGACTGACTGAAGAGATCCACATTAAGAATTCTGTATACCCTTTAAGTTCCTTCACAGCAACCCAGAAATGCAAGGCTTCGAGGGGTACCCTTGCAAATTATTTGTGCATCACTGAGAAAGTCCCCCAATAATACATGGAAGAAGCACCCTGGACCGCTTGGCAACAATAAAACTTGATTGCGCGCAGCAACTCGATGGCACCCTTTCGCTAGCGCCGTAGAATCAAGTGCAATGGGAACCTTAAGAAGATCAATGAGAGCTGAGCTGTCAAATGTCTCGTTACTCTGCAGGCTCTATGTCCCTGGCCACGTCTCCATTGTCATTGTTCTGCGCCAAAGCCTGTGCGACTTCATCGGTAACCTCTCCAGGGCTCAGAAGACAAATGGCTGTCCCTCTCCAACCATCGCCATCTTCTTATGCGGGTTATCCTTTAATTCCGTACATGCCCCAAACAATGAAAAGGATCTATAATGATACTGAGGACTCCCCGACAAGGAGCCATGCCTTGTAGAAATCACTGCGTGTCTACATACCCGGAGAGCTAGCTTCCGGCAATGGGTGACTGTTGCAGCAGCCCTGTGAAAACTGCACAAACGTCAATGGCTTTTGTAGCAAGTCCTCCTGTTCCTTGAGGGGCGTAAACTATCATACCTTGGAACTATTTCCGTTGACCAACTGGAAGCTAAAAGAGGGTCGTGCGATATTGCAACAGGATGGGCCTACTGCCATGAGTTCCTGCACAAGAGGTTTGGAAGGGACTCGCTGACACATTCATGTGCACATACTGCCCTCAACCAGTCAGCCATTGTAGGAGGCCTCTGTGACGACCATGATCAGGTTACCATTCACAGCCAAATCCTCCACCAGTGTCGGGGGCAGAACAACCTTGGTGATGCAAATGGCAAACATGATGCCGGCCCCGCCAGGGTGACCTCAAAGGCCTAGTGCTAGTTTGAAGCTTTTCCTGACGCAGCATCAGTGCAAACCACAAAGAAAAGAAGCTTTCCTTGTGCTGGGGACAATGCCCACTCAGCTCGTGCTGGCAAATTAATTTCGTACTGTGAGTGGCCGGGGGATGACTCTTGTGTAAACAGGCCGCCGTAAGTGGGACGCTTGTGTCCCGGGTCCGGTTCAGCTGAAAGACTGTCCTCGGCTCTGCGCAACCACGAGCAAAGAAGGGAACGGTGGTGGAGGTCGTGACGGCCCTTGCCAGCCAGCATTCCATCTTCTAGCCAGCATGCCGATATTGCCCCCCTCGTGATGCAAAAACTGAATCTCTGCTGTGCGGCGGACCCGTCTGCACGGTGGGCTTCAGCTTTACTGCAGTCACATTACCCGTCGGCGTGGCTGTAGAGAAGATGGGCTCCTCCTGGGCTCAACAAGGACTTTGCCGACACCTGATAGCTATGGGACGTGTGTGACATGAGCATGCTCAGGCTTTGAAACCCTGCCTGTGTAGCCACGACCAGTGCTGTCTGAAGGGACTGTGCCAGCACCTCGCAGGCGAAAACAAAATACGTAGGGCGGTTGACCCTGTGCAGAAAACGAAAAACAGAGCATGAAGACCCTGAGCGGACCCAGCCCTTTTTGGACCCATGTTGGGGTGGTCTCCTTGCATGCAGCTGCAAGCTTAAACGTGAGTAACCCCAGAATAATCCCCAACTCCGGCAATTATGTGATGCCGTTAAGGCCAGCCCCGCTATCTTTGCAGGGAACCCTGTCAAACCAACACATCTACCTTTCCGAACCGCTTGCAACAACCCAAGCAACCTACCCTAAACCCACAAACGCCAAAACCCTCAACCCCCGAACCCATACTCCCAAGCTCCCCAAATCCTAATCCCAAAGGCTCCAAATCCTGACCCTTTGGCCCTAAGCAGCTCTATGCCTGCCCTTGTGTGGTCCCTTGAAGAGCTTCGGGAATCACCTGGGCTGTTCCGAGAGAAAAGGATCCTTGCCATCACGTCACGGGCCCTGGCTGGAGGTTCATTGATAATGGTTAACTTGGTTTAAGCTGGATAACTGTAATTATGGCCAATGGTAGCCATTATGGGACGGATTGTAGGGCCTGGCTAGAACTACTCATGAACCTGTAGGTGCGTTGTAAGCCGAGTCATTCAAAGATAGCCGAAGAAGGCGAAGCTACGGTCTGTGGACAAAATCTTGAAGGACCCTCAGTAGAACTGGAAATGTCGAAAATTTCAATACAATAGTTGAAAACCCTGCAGGATTTTTGTTCATCAGCCGTGTCATGAGCTTGCATGCATTCCAGCACAGCAGCAATTTCTCCAAGCAATGTGGAGCTTGTGGTGGTGCTGGAAGATGTTGTGCTGGAGGACGTCCTGTGCCGGTAATGTCGCGTCCCGATCAGTGCAGGGTTGGGGGTTCAATTACGTGATTTTTTTTACTGCCTTGTTTGTAGATCTGACATCCCTTCCCTGTCGCTGAGGACTCAGCCCTTCCTATTCCTATTAAATCTAAACTAACCTGAACTAGCCCTTCCCTCCCGTGTCTTATGAATTCCCTGAAGATTGTATAGAAGCCCGCGAAGATCCTGGATCCCCCTTCCCTTAGCAGTTTGAGTATAACCACAGAATGCCCCAGACTCCCTCAATTTGTTTCGCGGACGTTAAAATATAGGGGGTGGTGAGGGGGCGGGCAGATTAGGAGGGGGCCCCAAGCTAATCAGGGTCCAGCCTTACTGATTGGGGTCAGGCCAGACATGAAGCCGTATTGCTGCTCTATTCAAGTGGTCTCGGTCTGGAACTTCATAAGATTCTTGGGGATATCCAACATGTATTACAAAATCTAGAAATGAATGAAGAACAAGATGGGCATGCGCACTTTTAAACCATAATAAGTACCCTAAACCCTAATCACAGAACCTCACATGCACACAAGTCAGCCTTTGATTGTGGGATGTTGAAGTTCTTTAGCCGCGTGCAGGATAGTATATTATAGTGTATCAAAATATATTATAAAATATTGCAATATATTATAATATATTATGGTGCTAGGATTTGGGATCCTCTTCATTCATCTTCAAATTCTGGTCCGTGAGGGGAAGGGATTGCCTCCGGAAGTGCATGCGTAGCTGTGAGCCACTCCTCTCCACAAACAAGCCCGTTGAAAACCGTCATTTCTGCCGCAGAAAAGCCACAAACCCGACACTTCTCCCTCCGACCTCTTGCAGAACATCTGCGCTACGATGGAGAATGAAGGCATAAGATGTGGGGCAGAGAAGACCGCTACTAACTATCTTTATAAGCCACTACATAACCCAAGTTTTTCCATTTCACTTTCCATTTTTCTTTCCCATTGGGGTAATAATATCCCTCAACCTACATAATTTCTGAGGTTCAAAGGCTCTCTTAACAAAGGCTAAAAAACAATGTCTAGGGGAGAGTTCAAACGGTCTGGGAGCAAAAAAACAGTCTGGAAACTGTTGGGCTGCTCTCGGAGAGAAGGATGAAGATCTGAGAAACGCCACAGAAACCGACGCTCAGAATGATATGGCAAGCATTAGACAAACAGCCACTCAGCGACAAGGCGCAGTGAGGTACTGGTCTGTGTTCTGCTAGAGCTCGACCTGAGTAACGTTGGGGCTTCAAACAATGAAAGAGAAATGGAAACTACTGCTTACGGTTTAGGGATAGTACCCCCCTGATTGGAGAATCGAATGGAAAACAACATGAAATGGACACTGGGCCTGTACAGGAGTTTAGAAAGAAAATTCTAAAACATATGGTCCTGGATTCAAGGATATAGGGTATCTAAATAGACCTCGAAATAATGTTGGTAATCATCGAGATGGCAAGTTCATTTCATGAACCGAGCTTCGAAGGGACAGGAAACCAATCCGTGGCTCATAGACAATATTTGAGATTTCTCTGAATCATGACTCTTTTTTCAAAGGATGCCTCCAATTGAAGCTTCGACTAACTTTCGGGTTCAGGGTACGAATGGCTTTGAGAAATATCGGCGTGTCTTGAAGTGCAAACCGCACTGCTCCAGCATTTGCGCCCTGCCTCGCTCTGCAGTAGCCTTGGCAACCTAAAAAATAACTGCAAATAATTGGGAGGGGATCGGGTGTATAGGGGTGCTATAGTATGCTAAAATATATAGAATTCGCAGACTTGGGGCGAAGAAGAGCTTGATGAGGTTGTCAACGATGTTGTTGAGATGGTTGTCGATGTGGAGCTCGTGGTGGAGCTGCCTACCAGCTTCAGGTGTCAATGTCTGAGTCATGATCCTCATGCCCGATCCATTCACGTCTACAAGCCGCAGTTTCCCTCCAGTTCTTCATGATTGGGGTGTTGAGGTTTAGGAGGAAGCCTGCATTGAGATTAGTGGAAGGTTTCTCTGCCTTGGAAGCCGGGCTCCCCAAGTAAATTTCATGTCGCAATTCCTGTACGCCGGAGTTTGGCCACCTTCTGGCTTCAAATGCGCATCAAGAAGTGGCAAAGTGTTCAAGACCAGAGTGCCGCTGGAATCCCCAACCAGGAAATGAGTCCCGAACAAGGGCTATAACCCACCCATCTGGCCAAACCTTTACATTTCAGGATTGTGGAAGAAACAATTTTGGGGGACATTTTCTTCATGACGCAGCAGCTTACGCAGGACCACCATGTACCGTGAGGTTAGACCCATGCCCCTGATATAATGCCAGTTTCCATTTCATTCTCCATGTTCTTTTCCATTTGATTCTCCATCATTCGCCTATATATCCCTATATGACCCTATCTACGGTATCAGTGCCAACCCGTTCAAGCTCTAACTGGCAGCTGCGCTTGTGGAGGTTGTCGAGCTGGAAGAGGAGGAGGTGGAAGAGAAGGTCCTCTTGAAAGATGCCAACAAACATGTGAGCTACTGTCTAGACTCCTAGTATCCCCCTTAGGAGCCCCTATAATGGTAAGCTCGTTTACCCATTAGGTCCCTCAAAGAAGGCCATTTTGTGAAAACCTCTCTTACCTTTTTGCAACCCCACGTCCAGGAGTTCGGTGGAGGAATGAAACACATTAGGCCTCATCTTCTATTACGCGCAAAACAGATGTTTTCGAAACTGAGTTTCATGCTCTGGCAATGCGAGAGAAGTGCATATCTGTGTTTGAGGTTGAGGGGTTTTGGTTAGCTGGCCCTCCCATGCAGGCTCCGTGAAGATGATGTCGAAGTGGAGGATGACGTGCTAGAACTTGTGTGGCTGGTTGAGCTGGAAGTCCTGCATTGGAGTTATTGGGGTTGTATTGCGATAATGGAAAAGAAAATGGCAACTACTATATTATAGGGGTGATATTAAGGTGTTTTTTTGGGGGAGGGTAGAAAGCACTTTAACACAACCCAGCGTAGGAGCTCTGAGCTCATCCTCTGAACTCCCATACGCGATGCAGACATGATATGGGTAAGTCCAAGAGGATCCGCCCTGATACATGCCACACTTCTTCTTCTGGGGGCTCTCAAGGGGGCAACGCCTCTTTTTGGAAATCCTCTCCTTTGTAGAAGTTTCCAGGTTCTTTTCCACTGTACCTATAAAACCCCCTCTATAACCCAAACCGTTTGCATTTAATTTTCCATTTGATTCTCCATCATAGTAGCTTCCATTGTCTCATGTTCAGACGTTCAGACGTGCCATCCTCCACCGTCCGTAGCCCTGAAGCTAGCAGAACCCTGGGCTCTCCACCATGGAAAGCATGCAATGAAGAATGTCCTTTTTGCATGAATTCCATGAATCTGTAGGGATAATGAGGGGATGGGGCCTCTTGGTATCGATGCGCACCGGAGAGTCTTACATGGCAGCTAGCTGAACATGCAAAGGGTATCGTTTTCAGGTGGCCCTATTGGGCTTTGGTCTGATCATGTGGTGCTTTACAAGACTTCTGCTGCCCAACATGTGCATCAACAACACAACGCCAAACTAACGTACCATTTCTGTTGGAAACCCTGTTCCCTATCAGGTATAACCCCAATTTCCATTTGATGTTCTATGTTCTTTACCATTTAATTCTCCAATAATGGGGGTAAAAACAGTTTCCATTTTCTTCTTTCCATTGCCCCTAAACATTCCTACATAACCCGAATTGTTTCCGTTTGATTTTTGCATTATCGCAGTTTCCATTTTCTTCTTTAGGCCATTGTCTAAACTGTAGAATCACTCTTCATAAGCCCTATGACAGTCCACTATATATAACCCTTTTTAAGGAGCTTAGACTATAGTACATCTATTCCATTATTTGGAGGGTTTCCCAAATTTAGGGGTAGTTTTTTTGGGGGCCCCCAAAGAAGGATTGTAGTATTTGGGGGTCTATTTTGGGGCCCCCCTAAACCCTAAGCCCCATTTAGTCCCCTCTGACCAGACCTTGACGTGGAGCTGGTTCTCGAAGTTGTCGTGCTGGAGGTCGACCTTGGGAGGACCCCCACACCCTGTAATACTGGTATAATGGGCATATAAGAAGACTCTGATATAATCACCATTATCCCTTCTAGCCAATATTACGACTAATTTGGGGAACCCCTAAACCCTATATTATCCCTTATAAAGTCACTATTCCTTGAGTGGGGGGTCCAGGGTGATGTCGACCTAGCTCGGTTCCCACAAGATGAGAGCACCTCCCTTTTGAGGGTTTTGGGGTTTTAGGATTTTGGGGTCTAGGGAGGGTTCAGGGTTTGCACTGCAGGGTGCAAGTTTTAGGGCCTGAAGTTTTGAGTTTGAGGCTTGCGGCTTGATGTCCAGAGCTTGAAGGAAATTTTTCAAAGAACCCAAAACTCCCCAAAAGAGGAGACCAAAACGTGGCAATGTGGTTTGCTTGGGAACTGACATCCTGCGTGTCAGGGAAACAAAGTACTGTTGGTTACCTAAAAGCTTCTCACAGAAACGAAGGAAAGGACAAACAGGAGTGCGTACTCTATGAATTTTGGGACATCCGGACCTCCCTCCATGGATGCAGTGGTCAGTTCCGAGTTTTTTTATATCAAAATTGTAGGCTCTTTTCGGTGGTCCCTCAGGGGCAGTAGGCAGGACTTGATTTTGAGCCATACGGTAATTTTCCCAAATAGGAGACCCCAATGTAGACCCACAAATACTAGGATCCTTTGTTATAAGTACCAGGTACCCCCGAAATGGTACCCCAATTTCAACCATGCCGGGAGAAGAACCCCAGGATTCGGAATGGAGCAGATTGGTGCCAGCAGTTGCCCTGTAGTCCCACACAGAGGGAAGGCCTCGATGTTGAGCTAGTGCTTGAAGTGGTCGTGCTGGAAGTTGAACTGTTTTGCAGTCGAGGGTTTGGCTTTGAACCAAACAGTCATGCACATGCTGTTGGATAGGTTCTTCATGCTTTGTTCACAATTTCAGCAAGCTCCGAAATTCTTGGCCCAGCCTTGTACCTGATATTGTAGAGGAGACTGTGGAAGTGCTACTGCTCGTAGTCCTTTGAGCGGGCAGACTTCGTCAAATGTGCTGAGAACATGAGCGCATGGGATGGCTCAAAATGGAGAGAAGGATCTTTTGAGCAAATCCACGTCTGATGATTAATACCCCACATAACCCTAGCGATTGTAAAGCATACCCTTAGTCGTAGATTCCCAAAAAAAGATTCCCCAATTCAAGCTCCTGGGCGACCCCATAAAAGGAAAATAATGCCCATATACTTCCGCATATGGCCCTATATAACCCTCCACATCCCCTTTTAAAGGGACCTTAAGGCAAGCAAGCCCCTAAACCAGTGTTGGAAGTCTGGAAGCTGGGGGCTCGGGTTGAGTTGCATGTACAAACGCCAAGGGCCTCACTCATTTGACGTGGCTTCTGAGAAGGGCACGCTGAACATCATACAGGAATAGTCCCCCTTAAGTAGATAAGATATGGTATACCGGGATCTTATTGTAATATACCGAAAACCATATTCTATCTACTTAGGGGGACTTTAACTCTTCCGGTTTCGCGGCCCATTTAGCGCTACATTCCCACTCAGATCGAGCCAGTCCTAGATGTTGAGGAAGTGCTCGACGAACTGCCAGTGAAGGTAGATGATGACGTTGTACTCAAAGTGCTGCCTCCAGTCACCCAAAATATGAACTCTAAGGCCCCCAACATTCTAGTCCAGCTACTTGCGCCCCTCAAATGTGCCCTGCCTAAAACACTAACAGCCAGCCCTCAGCGCCGGACTGCTCATGCCGAGGTATGATCTGACTCTTTTTCTCGAGCTTGATGGGTTACTGGGGTTTTTCATGAAGGAATGTAATCCCCATGGAAACCCTGCATAATTTATTCTGACCCTCAGTAAGTTGACGGGTGGTACCCAGAAATGCCAGGTTGGAGCCAACTGTAGTAAGCTCCCACGGAATGAACGCAGGAATTGAACCACCTGTCCTCATGCAACCAGGACAACCATTGCAAAATGATGCTTCAGAGAAGTATTGGCTGCAGCGCCCGGCACTCCATAGTAACGTCTCACAATTATCTCCGCTACTGCTGAGCAGGTAGAAATGACAACCAGCCTTTGGAGAAAGCTGTTTGTCCTTGCTCTAGCACGCACACTCTTTGTCAGGATTACCTCCCTCTCTGCGCAACTGGTATCGAAACTACCTGGTTGCAACCGATGTCCCGGGGAAACTACAACATTGGACACGTGCACTTTGGGGATTTCCAGACAGCAGAGATTCTGTGATGAGAAAGAAGAGTTCTGTTTGGACCGCTGAACAAGCTCTAGAATATTTGAAGCCAGGTGGCATTGAGGGGTTCGGGGGACGTTTTCTAGGTCCTTGATTGTGATTTTAGAATTTTGAGGTGTGTTTGAAAGCATTACAGGTGCATTCCGTCTCCGCCTTGGCTCTGCAAAATGCATTCTGCAACCGGGTTGCTGTCCAGGAACTTAATGTAAGTTACTAGATTGGGGAAAGCCTGCTCATTGCTAGATATATATATATATACCCATTATGGTAATCTATTCTAAGTTTCTTAGCAGCAGCCCAGGCAACCCGTGCAATCCAACTGCTGGAGGTTGTCTGCGAGGTTAGGCTGGAGGTCAGCGTCGTTGTGAGGGTGCCTCGCTCAAGCCAAGGGTTTAGGGTTTTAGGGTTTAGGGTCCCTTTGAATGGGTTTATAGGGGTTATATAGGGATAATGGGAAAGAAAATGGAAACTATAGTCTAGGGTTTAGGGTAATTCTCAAACTTATGGGCCCCCTTTTGGTTATAGATTCTAGTACGGCGCCGAATATTTAGGGGTGCCAAAATGGGACCCCAAATTTGGGAACTACCCAAGTGACAGGGCACTTCCCAAAAAGTGGACCCTACATCTGTAAGTGATTTCAAGAAGATTATTGAGTCTCCCTTCAGGATTGTTTAGTGCGGATTTTGATGCAATCCAACTAACTGGTACAGAGGCCCAGGATCTTCAACGCATGTGTTGTTCTCAAGATTACTGTTTACGGTTAGAGGGCCCTGTTGGGTACTCAGTCTGTTATGCTTCATATTTTGGTTTGGGTACGAAGCGGGGTCCTAATCTTGGAGACAGCAGGTTCGCGACAGACGGTGTGGAGGGCACGCTGTGTACCATGTCAAGAAAGTTTCACAGATGGATACGGGAAGGAAGTGGGTGCAAGACTAGCCCAAATCACTCAACATACTGGCGGTTCGTAGGGAACATGGGAATATAGTTCGCACATAATCTGTATGCAACATACTCCCATATTCCCAACTAATCCCCTTTCCCTAATAATCCCCCCCCCAACCCTCCTAATATCAAATACTCTCAAAATATTTTACTATGCAACATAATGGGAGTAGTTCATATTCAGGGGGTGGTGGGGTCTAATATTGGCGGGAGGGATCAGCACAAGTAAGTGATGTCGTGCTTCTTAACCTGGTATGGATCGATGCTTGCATCTAAGTCCAGGACCAACAGAGAAGGTTGAGGAGAATCAACATACCGCTGGGTAAACCCTTAACCCTAACCATATGTTCACTGTACTCACTATATTCTTAAGCTTAAGCATTACAAAGGGACCTACCTCTTAGTTGTTCACGCTTCTATCGTCAGGGGTCTGCGAAGGCTTCTCATGCCGTAGTCATTGAGTCCAGGAGCTTCCTACAAGGATCTTTTCAGGCCTCTTGATTGCGGACAAGGTTCTTAGAGGCTGGGTGGGTATCACCTAGGTGGACCCCCCACCCTGTCATAGTGGTATAGTAGGAATGTAAGAGGACCCAAACATCATCCTAATTGCCCCTGATAATCACCATTACTGGGTGGGGGGTCCACCCAAGGTATCACCATGAACCTTTAAAAATCCTGAAGCCTCAAGCCTGTTGCTGCTGCTGCATCGGGGGGTAGAGATAGGTTTTGAGTTCCCAAATTTGGGCCGAAGTGGGTAGTTCCCGAAATTAGGGTCCTGGTTTGGTACCCCTAAATGGCCCCAAAGTATTAAGTGCCCCAATATAATCTATAACCAAAAGGGGCCATAATTTTGAGAATTTCCCAAATGATTAATTCAAAGCTTAAGGCTTAGGGTTATAGGGATCCACTCCACCGTCATCCCTAGGCAACCAGTAAGTCAAAACTCCCATGAAGCTCTATTGTTGCGATTTCACCATTGTGTTAACACACTCTCTTTCGGTGATAGGGTGGTACTTCTTTTCAGGCACTGGCTGGAGCGGCTGCAGACACAACTTAAGCTTCAGCCACACGCTAGTGACATGATAGGGTGGTACTTAGGATCACTACCCCTCAGCATAAACTGTATTGAGGGCAAGATGCGCGTGTGGCTTGTGCTGCTGCTTACAGAGGTCGTCAACGTGAGCGTGCTGCTCCTTGGCTGTAGGCACCCAAGCAGCTTCCTAGTGCTTTCCTGGCTCTGAGGCACGGCATATAATGCACGTTCAGCTTGGGATCTAACCGCGCCTCCAGAAATTGACCACGATAAACCAGGCTTTGTTGAGCGGCTTCCAAGTAGACTGTGCCCAGCTCTGAAGTGAAGGGAGCCGAATTCTGCTCTTCAGGGTTGCGAGTTCAGAGTTAGCGCTTAGGGCTTTTGGGTTTTCGCATGCATGTGCGTGGTTACGAAACCAGAGGCTGGGTCTTGTCTTCCTCTGTGATACCTGGCAACTGCTTTACGCCCCAAGCCCAAGATAGCGATACGGAGCCGTGAACGTATGCATTGGAAGGAATTCTACACCAAGACTCTAGCTATCATTCTCCTGAGAAACAACACAGAAATCACGAACCCCTATGTAACGCTATAATAAGTAGTTTCCATTTTTCTTTTACATTATCCCTATATAACCCCAGTATATACCCTTCTATCATAGGGTACAGCAGCCGAGCCCTTGGACCTGTTCTTCTCAAACGCATAGCGCATTCGGCCACTGCCCAGAATGAGTTGCAACCTGCAAACCTGCTGCGTTACAACGGCAGCCTTCAACACAAAAATGCGGACAAAACTGGAATTTCTAAGAAGTCTGAAGTCCCTGCACGTGGCTTACAAGCTCTGCTATGAAAGGCTAGGCTCGTGACCCTGGTCTCCGACGCAGTGGCACTACTCGTCATTGAAGTGGTGGCGAAAGCTGTGAAGCTGGTGGTCCTGGTTTCATCTGTGGTCGTGGTATTTGTTGTTGATGTGGCGGCAGTCGTTGTGCTTCCAGGGATTGTAGTTGATGTGGTGGTTGCGGCTGCAGACAAAGTGCTAGTCATTGAGGTGGTGGTGCTTCTTGTCACCGAGGTATTGGTGGTCCAAGTTATTTCGGTGGTCGAGGTGTTTGTAGCAAGAATTGCCATGGAGGTAGTCATTGTCAAGGTAGTGTTGGCAGCAGTTGTGTTGGTATAGGTTGTTGAAGTGCTGGTCGTGTTCGTAGCGGTGAATGTGCCGCTAGGCATTGTGGAGGTGGTCGTGCTAGAGCTGCTTGTGGTCGACGTGCTGGTGCTTGTAGTGGTCGTAGTAGATGTGCTTGAGCTGCTTGTGGTAGACGTGCTGGTGCTTGAAGTGGTTGTAGTAGACGTGCTTGAGCTGCTTGTGGTAGACGTGCTGGTGCTTGAAGTGGTTGTGGTAGACGTGCTTGAGCTGCTTGTGGTAGACGTGCTGGTGCTTGAAGTGGTTGTGGTAGACGTGCTTGAGCTGCTCGTGGTGGAAGTGCTGGTGCTTGAAGCGGTTGAGCTGCTTGTGGAAGTGCTTGTTGAGGACGTGGTAGTCGAAGTAGTTGTAGTTGCGCTCGAGGCGTTTGCGGCGACTGGGGTCAATCTCCATACGTCCGACAACGGACCTGAGCATGTGCTACAGTAACCAAGCCACATTTGTGCGAGACCCAGGATACCTGACCAACGTGTGGGGTCTGCTGGGCCAGTCCCACATGCCCCTAGCGGCACGTGCATCCTACCACAGACAGGTCTGCTTCCAGTGTGCATAAGCCTGCTTCATCCATATCCCGCTTTTTGCAGGCACGCCTTTAGAACACCCTCCTGATACTGCCTGACGGTAGATACACATTTAGATGCCTAAATCTTAGGAAAACCGAGACGATCCAACGACATTTGGCTTCATAGGGGCTTCTCTTCTCTTGCGTTGGCCTGCCAGACCACTAGGAAACCTGTAGTAAAGGGCTAAACGGGCCGGCGGTGTGTGTGTGTGTGTGTGTGCGTGTGTGTTGAACATCTTCGTGCATTGCAGTTTCCATCACACGCGAAACCCAATATAGCCTGCAATATAAAAATTTACCCAGAGCTTCCTGATTTGTTTGAGGATGGTCTCTGACCCGGCACGAGGATATGAAATACCTCCGGGCATCATGTCCACTACTGGCTTTCAAGATAGCCGAGATGCTCTGACTGGCATCACTGCCACCGAAGAACCACATCTCCTCAGTTGTGGATTTCTTGAAGAACACTGTCATCTGCAACTGCGATCCGTTGCGGCTCCAAACTCAAGAAACCTACCAGACTGAATATTATCACCGCAGCTGAATACACCCCCAAAGCCCCCCTTTCTACATTTAGGCTGCCGTGCCAAACTAGGCGCGTATATTGACTAGGCAAACGGTATCTGAAATTGAAACTCTGGCCATTGGCCATGAAAAGGACGTCATCATCATCATCGTCGTCGTCGTCGTCGTCGGCTGTTGTGATCCATTTAAGGAAAGGAAGAAACGGATGCCCAGTAGTCGCTATGCTATCCCCAATGATCAGTCCTATCATCCGAATCAAGCACCACATCCTAAACCTAAACCACTGGACCCTCCCCGAACTTGCAGCCAAGGGACCCCCTGTGTGCTCAGGACCACACTGGGCCATTGCCTCGGCTTAGAGGAAAAACTTCAATGTTGATAGGTTTAGGGTTTAAGGAAAACTTCAATGTTGCTAGGTGTAAGCTTCCTGTTGCTAGGTTTAAAGTTCAGGGAAAGCAAAGGTTGCAACTGGCTACTGCTCCTGACGCAGTAGCAATTTCTCAGTGTTATGATGATGCCTAAATCATTGGGAGTTGTTTCCGCTTGCAATCCCCAAGCTCCGGAAACCCTTTTCTCATTCTTCTGCCCTTTCTTTTGCGTCTGAAATACTGAGCCAGGATCCCGGATCATGGAGGGGCAAAAGGGCCAAGGACACAGGGGTTTGAGAGGCTCGCAAAGGAGCGATTGCCCTCCACTTGCAAAGTCTGTGAAGACAGAGCTCGCAAGCGATGTTTTCTTAAACCCGGCGATGCCGAACTCTCTGTAAAGCATGGAACCTGATCATATACTACCTATCCAACATATGGTGGAGTAGCTTAGCTTGCGTGCGTGAACTGATATGCTGTACACGCATTGGCCTAGAACATCCACAAAGGGTAGAGATCTGCTCAGGGAAGTTGCCGCGCAACGGGGCTGCCAGACGTGGTAACCGGAATGACTTCCGACCACGTGGGTGTCAAGGCCTGCCGCTAAGGAGGTTATAGGAGGAGCACTCTTGTGTGACACATGAGGTGTGAACCTTTGACGCAGTAGAAGGGTGTCCAGGCATCCAAAGAATTCAACCTACGAGAACTACCAAGAAGTTTTGTTTGTGATCTTCTGGATGTAGACTAACATAGACCAGCTCTCCAGAGAAAGGCAGCACTGGGTGCAAGATGATGCGCCTCTGGGTCGATAAGCCAAAGATCGGTCAACAGGCCTCAGACACAGGAATAGATCCAGTGATCACAGCACCGTGTCATGAGCCTGTTCTCTGGAAACACAGACAGGACTACATTAAGGCCATGGATCTGTTCTGATTGCCCTACCAAAAACCGGACGCTCCCTAACCCCATGCCTTGAACCGTGTGTGGCACCCAAAGCGGAGGCATGTTTGCAGGTTGGCGCCCCAGCCCCGTCCCTGTGACATTGGAGCTCTGCTTCTCATTCATGGTCTCTGCACCTTTTGTTGGGGTTTCTCCCCACCGATCCCTCTTTGCAAGCAGGCCCCCCAATCTGCCCAAAATGAAAGCCACGGGAGTTTGTGGCTGGCATAATACTGATTTTCGATTGCTTCCACTTCCCCGCTGGTCGACTTTGCCAGGCCAGCATCCTTAACTCCCCTCACTTGCAGGGTTTTCCTCCCGAACTTATGCGGGCTCGGATGACTGTTTTGGGGAAAGTGCCTCACCCAACAAAAGCATGGCAGTCTCGACCGATTACTGTGCTTTCCAACTGATTTCAGCTCTGGGCCAGGGTCCTCTGCCAAGAGGTCATGTATAAGTGGTCCCAGACAGAGACACTGCGGCCATGCATATGAGGATGCTCAAAGGAGCGTTGTGCCCAAGATGTTGCTTATTGGATGCAACAGAAAGCTGAGACTCATATTTTGGCAGATGCGCCGTGTTCAGGCTTAGTGCTTGAGTTACGTAAAGCTTTCAATTTGCTCCCTCGCGCACCAGTTGGCATGTTGGTGAAGGTTTTGGACGTTTTTCAGGTACTGGATCACTTAGGGTCTCCCAGGAGTTCCAGAAGCAGATCCCCTCTCAGTCCTAGCCATGATCGCGTACTGCTGGCTTTTTGTTTGCTTGCTCAGTCCATACGTAGACCCCACGGCTTACGTGGACAAGCTTGCATGGTCCACTGAGTTGCAAGAGGCCCACGGGCCGGCTATCGACTTGCTTCTCCACTTGACCCCTGCGTGACTGATCCCGAGACCTATTTGAGGGCCTATCAGGCCTGTCATCTAGCCCGCACTGCAAAGGTGATGCCACAAGTCGCCCTTGCAGTCCTACAAGTGGCTGCACGCCCTGCGGCACCTTTGACTCACTGCCTTACAACTCATGTTTGGTAGCTCGGCTGGACCATAACTCCGGATGGCCAATGTAACGGCCCTGGTAATGCAGCTTTCCATGTGTTCAGTTCCTCCACTGCTGACAAGGAGCTAGGGGCGCACTTGTCCTTTTGTAAGCGTAAGGGTTTAGGCCACCTGATTGATACTTTTGACGACTTTTGACGAAGCCGTCACTCGCCTGCATCGGTTGTTCCATGATCTTAGTTCCATAGAAACCAAGGCGCAAGTGGTACTGAATGGCATTTGGCCACTCGCTTTCTACGGGTCTTGTCAGTGGCTTTGCACAAACTCCGGTCAAACGCTGCCCGTGCCATTGTTGGCTGGCACCGCACCTTCTCGCCATATGCGGCTGTACTTTCTCATAAAGAAGGCTGTTCAGCTTGCATAGGCCTATGGAGGAGGCCGTGCAGGATAGGTCCGGTCTAGAGTCTTTTCCTTTACCTTCTAATGATTCTAATGCCTCACCCAGACATTGTTTTAATGCCTCCAACCGTGGGACTAGGTTATCTTGTCGCGCCACGTGGCCGGCACATTCCTTTCCAACGCCGAAAAATCAACATGGTCAAGGGTGGTCACTGCAGAATGTGAATTGTGCGGGGAAATAGATGCGAAACACCATAAGCTTTTCACGTCTGCAGCAATGGCAGACGTCCGTGAACTGTGGTTGCGAAGGGCTGTGGACGGATTTAGGCGGAGAAACGCAAAAATGGCCCGAAAAGCCGAAAAGTCAAAAAGTTTTGTTTTGGCAATTTGGCGCGAAAAGTCGAAAAGCCGAAAAATCCGAAAAGTTCCG